>LR736890.1:638789-790698 GCA_902654985.2 Oryctes borbonicus
TAGATGCCACCAAAAACAACTTATTGAACTCAGAAACACATGTTTTTTGTTGATAGTTTGTGTTTGGCGTAATATTTGATACAGAAAAGTTAATTTATACCCATGTTCCCCTATGTACAACGATCAATAATGAATGTACTTGAAGAATTTTTAGGGAAACACTGGGTGACAATTAAAAGAAGTATGCAGCTTTCCAAACAAAAAGTTCTTGATAATACAGGGTGAATCATTCAATGCAACTCTCTTTCTCAGTTACTTGGCGATAAAGGTCCCGATCTAAATAGTGTTTATTTTATAAAACATAGCGTGATCAAACGAATTATGTATAATTGTAACACTTGAAGAGAAGAAAACACTGAATATTGTTAGCAGATTACTGATATTTAAATAGTCAACCTAAACAGCTGAATTCCAATGTCATAGCGATTAAATCACGTCTGCATAAATTAAGAAGTAGTTGTTGATACATGAAAATGGAGATATTGTCAAAAAAAATTGAATTTTCGAGATTTCAAGAACAAAGAAGAGGTGAGAATATTATCTCTTAAAGCATGAAATTAATTAAGAATTGGGAATATTATTAAAATCAGTAACACTGTTACCCCGGAAAGATTAATAAATATCCGTTAAAACTTCTACAACCGGTTTTATTGTTGTTAAGTTTACGATTTTGTTTTTATGGAATCGCATCTATTTTCTTAAGAAGTAAATTTTTAGGATTTATCACCGTTTATTTTATTTTTTTTTAATTATTTGTGGATCGATTATTTGCTCGATGATATTTCTTCAATGATAGTATTTGCGCTTCCATTATTTCCATAAAGTTCTTTGGTTTTATTCTTTGTATTATCACAATGTAGAATGCTTGTTTGATATAACGCGCAAATTTATATTATCAACACACGTTTCAATATCCGCAGCTAAAAAGTCTTTCGATTCAGCGAAGAACTTGATCTAAATAAACAAATGGATCGTCGAACAAGTTACATTAGTACAACTCTCCTATCACTACTACCGCGTAGGCGTGAGCTTAATGCGTCCCGTTTACAATCAGTTACCTAATCCTAATATTTCAACCCGCAGGACGGCTGTGGGCACATAGTATACAGATTTTACGTACTATAACGTAATCAGATATTCTTACAGATCGATACACATTACGATGAAACAAACATGGAATATTATCACTTTGTTAAACATAACTCTATTGCTGCTTCCTGTTTGACGTACTATTTGATTTCTATGGTTGCGGAACCACGAGAGAAGAAGATCAGTATTTCATTCGCAAGCGCAATGTTGCTCTGTAATAGTGTTTGATTGTAACTGTGTCTTTTCAGACGTGTGCTTCAAATTTCCGGTACCTTTGGGTGCTACATCATAAATATCAACTTTTATGACATTTCCGCGTCAATCGAATATTATCAACGGTGATATTTTCTCGGCTGAAGATTCTATAAAATTAAATAAGTGAATTGTGATTGAATTAGAAGGTTTATTATTAAAAATATGGTATAAATACGTTTCTTTTTTTGTTTTCTAGGACATGGAGCTGAAAGTGTTTTACAAAAATTTCGAAAAACGTTTTCCCTGCGTTTCCAGAAGAAAAGCAGCAAGGAGAGTGGCAGCTCAGATCTAGGCGACGCCCTGCCGGAAATACTGGCGGATCCGTCCGAAGATGATTCCCCTCTACATATCCAAACGACTGCCCCAACCACCACACAGCTGGATGTCAAAGATGAACAGTCTGAACAGAAATATAAGTAAGTACTGCTCAAGTCATTAATGCGGATGATGGGATGGATACTAAAACTGAGATGAAATAATTGTTAGGAAATACTTCATTATCCTTGTAACTACGATGTACTGTGTTTATATCATGTTTTATCATTACTTTTACATATTGTTTTATAAAATAAAAAGCTCGGCTTCCACGGCCAGAGTCGGTTAAAATTAAACGTGTTCCGGGTTTGAACCGTTTCATGGTTAATTGAAAACTCGACGTTTCATCCACAATCATATGGGGCCTCTTCAGGAGAGAGAAAGATAGTAGGCCACAGTTAACACGGTAACTAAACGTGTAAACCACACCAGAGGGGAAACTGAGGCGAAAATCAGCTGCGGTTGATTTTCGCTTCTGATAAGGTTCACATGCTGAGTTACCGTGATTAACTGCTTCCCGCTTAGCTTCTTAGCTTCGCATCTGGCGTGGTTCACATGTTGAGTTACCGTGTTGCGGCCTACCATCTTTCCCTCTCCTGAAGAGGTCCCATGTGATTGGCTAAACGTCGATTAACCATAACACGGTCCAAACCCGGAACACGTTTAGTTTTATATTGTTTTATGAGTTTTTGGTATACTTGCGTGTTCTTTTTGCCAACTAACTGAACTTGGTAATAGTACTATACTATTATTACTACATATTAGCGTTACAAGAGTAACTTATTTGAAATATGGCTCTCTACCGATTTGTGAAAAAATATACATGTTGCATAGAAAGAAGTTATTTAACCAAACACCGAAACGCAATGCGTATCTTCTTTTTGATTGCACCATTTTATTGGTCACAATAAAATACACATATTTCACGTTTTGGCTACCTCAACAGCTACTCTAATAACGAAGTTATAATTTCAATTGGCCAATACAAATTTCATCGCATCTCTTTTGTTTTTCATTTTAGGGGTATAATACTACAAGGATATTTTACTTAAACTTTCATTTCCTATCAAATCAACAGAATGTTTAAATAAACAATTCAAGTTAGCGCCGAAATTCGATGGGTAATTGTTTTTTTTAATACCGCGGTGATGGGTGGGAAAAATCACCACATCTGTGGTAATACAGCAAGACAAATTGATAACAAACAAAAGGAGGAGGAATACAAATAATGATTTAGATAAAAGCTATTCACGTATTTTGGACAAGCAACCTCTTTCTCGAATACAGTAACTTTGCGACTTTCTTGGTTGTAGAACGTATTCCCTTACGTATATATAAAAGCGCCGTTTACTTCCTCCAAGTAATTATTACTTGCTTCCAGTAATCCTTTTTCTGTGTGTAACAATTAAGTTCCAAGCTTGCTACTTTGTTCAATCAGATTAGAAACCAAAACTAAACAAGCGCTTGACAAGGTCTACAATCAGATTATATGTAAATATAACTATTTCTGCGGAAGTGTCTCAAGTTTCGTATTTCGGTTCACTCCTATTTCTAATATGTATATACTACTTATATTAATGATACACTCACTTTCATCGCTCAACTTTCTCGCTACATACAGATGATTTAAAAATCAGGGCGTATATGACCCTCTCGATTGTCTGCAAGACAATCTGCATCAGCTGAATTAGTGAGAGAATATTGTCAGCAGCGTGTGTTATATCGACTACTCCCAAATTACATTTACAAGAAATACAAATAATTTACTTTCAGTTCAGTATTGAAATCATATTCTCACGTCAAATGAAAGATCTTCAAGTACTATTTTAGATACAAGGATGATCTTCAACGAAGACCGTTGGGAACAAATGTTTTAAAATGTTGCGATTTATCTTACATACCATAAAATTCTCGTATAAATTTCGTTACGCATGTTCAGAATCCTACAGAATACAATATACGTTTTTAAACCAACTAAATTTAAACGTAAACAGAGAAAAATTATTCTTCTCTTTGTTTAAATTTTAATATGTGTGCTCTACCGAAGAGACGCTTTGCGAATGTGATTTTAGTTGGTATGCAAATAGTAAGTAGCTTAGTGGATAGTCTGGAATTACCAGACACAATGCAGATTAAATGGTTTATATGCCACGCATCACTCTTTCAGCTTATCAATTAACTATTATACTGCTAACGTTTCAACTATTAGGATTGGTTCCACAATAGGCGATTTTAATATCGATTGTTCTGCACATTATTACATTTACTGCGGCCACCACTTCTTCACCTTGGAATAACGACAAGGTTCTATCCGCGGTTAAAAAAAAATAAGTTTTTAGTCTAACAAGGTTCTGTCTACAATGTTTTATTAGTTTTTAAATTTCGAGAGACACCTAAATATAATTTAGAGATCTCTTAAGACTTACTTATGTTTATTTTGTTAAATCTTTTGCTGTTTTGAAGCCTGTTCCAAAGCGTAAACCAAAAATTAGGATTTGTATAAAATAAATTGCACATTTTCACTTCTTTTAAGCTTTTAGCGTTAAGAATCCAAATTTCTTTTTTGTTTGTATTTTGTGAGCCCTTATAACTGTCGGGACAAATTCTCCCATATTTCAATTAGAGCAGCGGCGCTAACTTGTTGTTATACTTGATCTGCATTAGTTCCTAATTTAGGTCGTTTATTTAACATCTTCCAGACATTCTCAATGGAATTTGAATCCGAGAAACATGCAGACCAATTTATTGCTGGCATTTCCATTTGGTTTAAGAATTTTATTACACGCCGAGCGACGTAATGGACTATTGTCTTGCATTAAGCAGAAATTTGCTCCAATATATGCTGCAAAATGTACCAGATGATCTTGCAGAATAACCCGAATATGCTTTTCTGCTATCAAACATTACCATTAATCGACATCAACTTTCTATGTACCCCTGAACATATGCCACTCCTTACCATAATTGAATCTTCACCGAAAGAGGCAGGAATAGTGTTCATTTTATTCTCCTGGACGACGATACGATCTTTTTCTACAATCAATTTAATTTACACAGAGACGGTTCCTGCCTGTAAACAAAATTTGACCCCACTAAGCATCACTCCAATTTTGATGTTCATGGACGAAGGTTATTCACGCTACTCGACGATGTCTCTGATGGTTTGGAGCTTTTTTTGTCCTATATGACTGCAAACAACTTCTTTCAGTTTTCAAATTGTAACGCACTCTTTCCGGTTCGTTTCTTGTTTGAAATGATGTCTGACGCCTACTCAACGCTAGTAATCTACAGCCGTTATTAAAAGTTTTCTACGCTGATCTCGGCTTCGGATATGCTCTACAGTTTGTGCATAACATTACTATGGATTGTCGATTTGGATTTACCAAACATATTGACAATATCATTGTAAGATCGACCATATTCGATAATTATTAAGGTCCTAGCACTGACTGACAACGATAGTAAATAAAAGCCAAATTTAAACAACGACCAATTGAAACACCACGAACTTTAATATAGAGAAAATACGTGTTTTAAATACATTGCTGAAACTAAATGTTTGCATGTTGACATTAACTTTGACACTGCCTAACCCGATAAAAATTATACAAAATTAACACAAAAGTTGGCATTTTACAGCTATTGTATTTCATAATATTTGTCTTTGTTCCCTTAAATTTTTAAGTGTGCGTAATAATAATGAGATGTATTGGTATACTTTTTTTAAGACTTAAAAATGTAATTAAGCTGGATACTTATTGCCATATGAGACGCTCTCTCCCCTTGTTCCCTAAGTCTCCACGGGAGTTCATCGTTTTAGTTTCCATCTTAAGTAAGTGTTCTCTTCAACAGTCATGTTTTGTTGTTGTAACGCAAGTAATCATTGATGAAATCTTACTGAACAGGCACCCACAAGAAAGTGACCTGTATTCAGACACTATTTTTAGGTTTTGCTAGCAAAAATCATGCTAGTTTAGAGGTCATATTAAAATGCTAATGCCTCTAAGTCTGTCGAAGAGGATGCAAATCATCTTCCCTCGAAGTAGTTAAACAGATTTTTAAGCACTTTTAAGTTTTTATAGCAACATGTATTTCTTCGGAATACCGTAGTATATCTCTCAAGTGAAACATTTATACATATGAAGGAAACCAAGAATGTAAACTAAATGTATCACTTGAGAGATCTACTACGGTATACAGACGGATCGAGAACGTGTACTTGTTCTAGCGTTAATATCTTTAACGCTAGGGCAAGTACACATTCTTGATGCGTCTGTATACCAGATTTAGATCTCGGGTTGTCATAACACCCTCTTACGTGTTTCAATAATTTTTTGGACATGCGAATTCCAGGACAGTTTAGAGTCCAATAACTTAGCCTGTTGACTGATCTATAATGCTTCATTGTGTAGAGTCGGAGGTTTCAAGCTGCCCAATTTCTTTTGGTGAAATGTACAAGGTTATTTTAGAAACTATGCTCTGGGGCTCACCTTCTTGAGTCTACTTTCCCTATATTTAATACTTAATTTCTAAATAAGTTAAAAGATTACACTGGCGTTCCTCCCAACGATGAGTATCGAAGTGTCATTACCCTAGGTATGGTAGCCCGCGTTGTTTAATAAGACAAGTAGTTCATCTATTACCATCGTTTTATCGCAAACGGCTGGAGCGGCAAAATGAATTATTGGGTAACAAATTAGCAACAAAATATACAACTGGTTTGCTGGTGGGTTCGCGAAGTGGCTACGCCAACTGAATACACATCCCCGCAGTGCAATACGCAACAGTATTTCCTCAGCGCCTACTAGAGCTCACAAGCAAGTAAAATTTCGTGAAATTTCTGGAATAAATTCTGTTAGAAAAAAATATTGCGCGTACGTATATCTGTACACTTTTGACCGGCAATGCTCTCATTCCATTTTCTCTAATGGTCAAAATTGGCAACCTGTTATCCGGCCTTTTGCAAAACGCTTACTCCCGCGCCAACACCCCCAGAGACATATGTATACAAAATAATCAACGTCCAGCGAGATGCAGAAGGCGTGCGCGCGAGAGAGAAAACGATCAAAACTAAAGGAAACAAAAATAGAAATTAATTACGAAAGAGAAGGAGAACGGCACTCTCTGCGGCCGTATAGAATTGTTGATTAATTACGGACGCGTGGTAACGTACCGCTATTACACGTTGTATTCATAAGCGTACAGTTTCTCAGGGATGGTCCCTGAGGCGGCTAACGGTCAAAGCCGCAACAAGATGAAATTAATTTCAGCTCCGACTGGTCCGCTTCGCGCCGTCTTTGTTGCTTCGCGCGCGCGCGTGTGTACGAATATATGGATTGCAGATCGAAATCGTTTTTCACGGATTGAGACTTAACGATCGGATGTTCACGTTGTACCGTTTTAGGTAAACTGGGGAGAATTGAGAATTACATTATTTAGTACACGTGTTCTTTCGTCTGATGAACAAAAGAACGAGGACGAAATTGGTTGGCGTGGAGCGTTGCGTGACATTCACAGGAAAACGGAAAATAGTCGATACATCTTTTGTACTCTTTAATCCCCTGAAAGCCAGATTTTACATGCATTGGTGATTTTAAAGAGAAAGATATCGGATGTGATAGTGGTAGTGATGGGTTGCTACGAAGAAGCCTGCTATCAAATATCGAAACAAACTGCTTTCTGCTTTTGTATACAATAGGGAAAATAAGTGTTTTTTTAACATAATTTTTTACGAGATTAAATTGCATATTTGGCTCTGTTTAATCGTAGCATTAAGCGCATTCGAAACATGCAGGGTGTTCAGTAGTAAACACCAAGCTTTGCCAAATTCAAACATCAGAAACGTAATCACTTTAAGCAGCGCCTTCTGTATCCAGCATATAGGAAATTTATATTAAATATTTTTGTATAATGATGCATGTGTCTAATATTAAAAGTAAACGGGATATTTCTGGTTAAGTGCAAATCCTGCATTAGAACATTGTATCAAAAGGGTTTTTGATGTTAGTATTATTTGGTTACCATGACAATAGTAAAGAAAACATAATAATGAATTCCATTCTGTATCAATTCATGTCATTTGATTAACGGGATAAATAAATTGTTCTTTTCTGTTCTAAGTAAATGTTTGGAATGGTATTTATCTAGTTATTTTCCTTTAATATTACATGTATTTACAATTTACTCTTACTTACAATCTTATTTATTACGACTTTATTTTTTGTTATGTTTCGAGCATTTTTACTTTGATTTAGAAAAGTGGCTTTATTTAGACTTTGTTATTTTATGTATTGTTGGTTTCGAATAAAGTCTGACAATAAATGCAAATTAAGCAAAAATTTAAAATTTTTACCTTAAATTTCTGATTATGGATGACTTAATTGTTTTCGGAAGATACTACCAAGAGCTGTACCATCTCAACAAGGATCTAAATAGACCACAAAAGAAATATATTTTTGTTGTACTAGAACAGCTTCTTCGTATTGATCGAAAGCACCTTTTGAAAGGACATCTATAGAAAAAGTAAAATGAAATACAAATGTTGTCTTTGTTATACTTTACACTTTTTATATTGAGGGTAACAATAACTAAAAACAACTCCAGGTGATAATAAGTTCGTTCGAACATCACACTCTAGAACAAGTTCGGAACAGGTTTGTGTACCTGTGGCAAAAAAAAAACAAAATAACTAGGCTTCCAATATAATGTTGGCAACAATCGAAGTTCATTTATGTATGTATATACGTATATAAAATGTGCAGAAAAAATAATATACAGGAAGATTCATAAGATAAAATTTACGTAGCATTACCCATTTTTCTCAATCTCCTTATTTTCTTTTACAGGTTTGGTCCATTGATTTGGCGTTCCAGTAAAGAAAGGAAGAAGTTGAACAAAGCAGCCAGAAGTGCTAAATGCAACAGCGGCGATAGCGGAATCCAGATAGAGGTAATTATTTTTAAGGAAGCCCTATCTCTACTATCCCTTTCCAATTCTAAAAATGAGATCATATCAGTCACCGAGTCACTCCATACTTCAATATAATACCTTTTTAACGCGTAATTTTATTTTTCTTTTAGTTTTCCCATCTCATATTCACACATTCTTCCAACAATCAGGATCTAATACTTTTAATGTTTAAGATCGAGTAGTAAAAGTTGCGAATCCCCAACTTACTCATTTACATATTCTAACATTCTACAGGCAGTTCCACTAATTGTTCTCAAATTTTTACTAGGCTGCGAATAGACTAGCTTGGTAAGATATTTGTTTATATCTATATCTTTTAATTACATATCAATATATATATTTAATATTACTTATTTGGTATTTTTTTAAAATCGTTCCCATTTTTTGGAGTGGATATTTTTAGTTTTACTATATTCCTGATTGTGATTTTGAACCTGTTTTTTGGCAAGTAGTGTTTATAGTCGCCTTCTGTTTGTTCCGTTCCTCTATCTTCTCGTCTTTTATTTTTGTCTACCACTTGACTTACTTATATACAAGTAACCACTGTGATGCTTTTCACCTAATATTATTATTATATATTTTGTGATATTTGGAACTGTTTTTGTTATTGGTACATTTTAGTACTTATATTTACACATTTTTGTCCGTTGTGAGATGTTTCTAACTATTTATTGGCCTTGTTACAATTGAAATCCTTTGTATATAATGCAAGAATAGTTAAAATATGTATATATATATATTATTTTAATGACGCTATATATGCAATACAGTATCATATTAGCTCTACTTTTTCCCATATATTTATAAAACACGCGAGAAATGAGGAAATTCGTAGCAACAAATCTGCTTTTCACCTAATTTATTCAAACGACTACGCTGCCGTATGGCGAAATATGTTTTATTCACAACAAAACGCCCTTACCTTTCCGCCAGGTAACTCTCCGCGAAATCTCTTAAACCAAACGTATCTGAAAGGAAAGATTCAACAGCTTATAGCCCGGCGTAAATCCTCTTAATTTTTTTTTTCTGTGAAGTTGTGTGACGACGTGTACGTGTTCTACAACAGACTCCAACTAGATAATGCGGGTGAACGAGGGCGAATAATAGAAACAGCTGCACGTAGAAGAAAAAGGCGCATTGTAGCTCGTGCGGGAAATTTTTTACGTCACTTGCTATATGAAGGCTAGGCGGTTACTTTGAGTTATGTTGGGTAGGTCGTCTGTTAGATAATATAATGTAAGCTCGTGGATTCTATTTCTTTTTCCCTAGACAACCATAAATAAATTGTTCCTTTACAGCATACGCTTATTGTAGAATCGTTTAGTGCTAATTTGGATCTCATAAATTTAATTACTAGATGCTAAAGTAGTTAACACTCGTTCATTGGGTACTTTGCTTGATGTAATTATATCAAATTATACAATAGAGAAGCTTAACTACGTAATTGTTGTAAACTACATTCTTAGAATTATTAAATGAAAGGACAGTTCACGCGAATTTAATCATATTTTATATAGTACTATTTACTAATAATTATGAGACTTGTTACTAGCTAGGTGATTTAGTTATTAGTCTGTTGATGTTTGCACTTCACTAACATTGGACGCTCGTTTAAACTAGTCAACTGTTTCATGAATTTGCATATACGAATGAAATTTTTTATGGTATCTACCTAGTTTTAAAAACAACGAGTTACAAAACAAATAAAATGTTATTTTATTTCTTTTCTGTATGCAGCGTTTTCCAAGTCATCATTCGATAAAAAGCAATAGCTGC
This sequence comes from Oryctes borbonicus, assembly GCA_902654985.2. NCBI lineage: Eukaryota > Metazoa > Arthropoda > Insecta > Coleoptera > Scarabaeidae > Oryctes > Oryctes borbonicus. Next base: position 649,194 of record LR736890.1, read on the forward strand.
ATTCTTTGACTACGGCGTGAACAATTCGTGGTTTACGCATTCTACAGTTGTCGTGTGAAAGCAGTTTTCTGAACATAATTGTACCGTCTTTTTTCATGCATAGCAGCTTTCAAGTTCATAATTGTGCCTTTGTTGACATTCCTCGTTATTCTACTCCCTTTTAGCAGATACTCAATTGCGTCTTCATCTTACTGAGTGGTGAAGAACCTTTATGAATCCATTGCGTGGACCCTTGCTTCGCGGGATAATTCTAATAGCGGATCCAAATCTCATCTATGGCTGTAATTCTATAGAAGTGTTCACTTTGGATCAGGGGTCAGGCAACACCAAATCTTCAACTTGACGATTTCAGCAATTCGTGGTTTCAGAGATCTTCCACGCTTTAGGTCACCATGAATGGATTCCCTGCCCCATTTGAATTGCTGCATCACTATTTGATTTAGTTCTTACTGTACTTTTCAGTGTAGAAACTCCCGACTCCCTAAAGAAGATGCTTCTATCCCCGACAACCAGAATTTAGGTTTATTTCACCTCCATATCATTGGTTTCTCATCCCCCAAAAGGAGAAGAGATACACTACCTCTTCGGGCTTAAACATTATTATCACTAAACGAAGTTAGAGGCGAAAATTTTCTACTCAGTATAATCAGTCATTGCCGTGGGGTGATACTTTACGTTGACGTACCAAGTTTACAGTTCTTGAATGTGTTTCTGTGTTTAGTTGAGTGTAATTTGTACGAAGAGCGTCATAATTGAAGAATTTGCATAAAAAGGACTATCATCGAATCTAGGGTTCTACGTTACGTTAATCAGTTTATGTGGATGTGCTTCTGTGTTTAGAAGGGCTCCGCAATTGAGGGATTTGATAAAGAAACCTATGATTAATTGATCACTGGTTGTTTTCAGATTTTTGCTGTCAAATACATGACGAATGCGTTCGCCATCATTATTTGATGTTAACGCGCTGCCTTGTAAAGTAGCTAATAATGTTTAAAACTTGTATTCTATTAGCTCTTATACCACGGCTAATCAGAACAGAAAACTTTTATCGAGTAATAGTTTTATAAGTCTAGCTTAAACCAAAACAATATGGATAAATAATGTTTGGTTTAAATTACCCTTGAGACTGTTCTAGAATCATCTATTTAACAAGAATCTTGAGAATGTACCGCCCTTCTAATCTACGTTGAACTGAAGTTACGTAAATAAGTAAATGCCCATCTATTAAATATTTTACAAAATTTTCCAGTTAAATAAATGATTTTTTCTAACATTGAATTTGATTAAAATAATAGAATAGATAAACGTTTATTTAACGTAGTTTCAAAACGTAAACGCGCGATACCGTTGAGGAGAAAAAACTTATTTCTATAATTTCAATATTAATTACAGGGAAACATTAAACAATTAAAATTTTTATTTAAAAATGAATTACACATTTAACTTAGCAGTTTTCAAATTATACGCGCATGTAACCCAATGCCCCGGCTCAATATATTTGAGTTTCTGTGGAGAAAAGAATGTTTGGAAACCAAAAATTCTGATCAATTGTGTGATTAATATTTTTAACTATTCTTGCATCAATAAAAACTAAAAAATTATGTGGCATTTGTTCGTAATTTTTGAACATTATTATTACTCTACTACACGTACTCACACCTTCCCCATCATACATTGCATATTACTGTTGAGATCTAGATTGCTTTTTTGATAAGTGGGTTGTCCTCTTAGGCGTTGTTTATCAGTACATTGCTACCCTATTCACATGTATCACCTTACTTTGTGATGACGCTCTATCAACAAGAATGTGTTATATATCTCTTTGTATATTCGTAGAACAAATTAGCTGAGAAAAATAGTATTTCGTCGAATAAAATTATAAATACCCATTTATAAAATTGTAGTACGTATCAAGTAGCGCCATCTGCTGACGGTGTTACTAAGTATTCTGCCTATGGTAGAGTCGCCAATAGGGAAAATCTATAATGGGAATGATACAAAAGGAAGCGGTAATATCCGGTGTAATTTTGTTATAAATAGAATTTATTTAACATATTTTAATTCGTAATCTATATTTTCGTAAATACTAATTTAATTTCTTTAATTCTCACTGAATTTCGTTCGTGTTAGAAAAATCTATTAGATGGCGCCAACATCCAACAATAGGGGTATCCCTATTGTAACAATAGATAGGCTGTATAAAAAGAATGTTAATTTCTCTGGCTTTTACTGAAGGATTTAAAATACTTTCAATTCTCTTCAATACTATTTTGATTATCGATACAAAGCTAAGTTCCAAATAGAAATTATTGGAGTTTACCTAAATTTTTATAAAACATTGATGAGATGTTTAGAAATTTCAATAATAATATGGTTTTAAGAAAATAATGTAGTGTATTTGCAATTACTTACAAATTTTAGTAAATTGTTAATCCTCCTTTGGTGCGTTTGTGTAAAATTCTGGATAAAATCCTCTTCGGCTTAATTTTCCTTCTCTTTATTTTCAATTCTTTTAATGTATTTCTTTTATATTAATTTCTAAATATCTTTTTTTCCGGTCTGTTGATGATTGTATGAGCTGCTACAAGCAACATTATGGATTTTAAGGACTAGATTTCAATGTACCCATAATGTGTTTATTAGTTGAGGCTTATTTCCTATAAGCTGATTTCAATAGTCTCTTTTTTATGAACAAAGAACTAGTTACATAAATCCTTAAAATGGATTGATTTTGTTAATTTTTAATTAATTTCGAAATTAATGAAAGAAAGCAAATCTGCATCAAGTTTTGCTTTAAATTTGGGAAGATTGTTGCAAAAACATGCAAAATATATTAAGAAAGCATTTAAGGATTACGCTTCAAATACAAACTTATGGTTTAAAACTTTCAAAAATGGTCGAACATCAGTTGATCAGCATGAATGTTCCGGACGTTTCAATATTACGTCAAAATATGTCGTTGCTGTTCGAAGTTAAGTTGTGAACGATCGTAGGCAAACCATACAAAGCATCTGAATATCTGCAGAGAATTGCAAGAACAGCTTCAAACTAAACTAGATTTACTTTGTAAGGTTGTTGCCAATGGAAAAGAGTCCATTTTCACCTCGACTAAAAAAAAAAACCCGGCAAATCAAAATACTGATATTAATAGGATTATCAACAAAGAATTCGTACCTTCAGATCAGAAGATAAATGCAAAATTCTATCGTAATATCATAGAGCGGTTATAAAAGAATATAAGGAAACGACGTCTAAAGAAGTGCCGCAGGAATGACAACATAATAAGGTGACTCCCACATACCTCTTTCTCGCCCGACTAGCTCTCTATAACCTTTTCCTCTTTCCAAAGGTGAAGTCAAGTTGCAGGGGTAAAGATTTGACACAATAGAGAAAATAAAATCTGAATCGTCGCCAGAATGTATTCCTTTCGTTGCAGAGGCGCTGAGATCGATGTTTGCAGTGTTTGTACTCTCAAGGTGCTCTAAATATTCATTACCTTTATTTTAGCACTACATTTCGCAAACTTTTGAGTATCACTTCGTACTTCAGTTAATCGAGAGGAGTCAAAAATACAACCAATAACCCTATACTCAACTGTGTAGTCTTTAGTGCAAACATATCTTCAGCATAAAAATGCAAAAAAGGGGTACATATTAATGAAAGTAATACAAAATTAAGCTGTTCAAGAACCAAATTGATTTGATACGGGTTGTTTTAGTTCTGATAAACATAATTATTTACCATTGGTAATAAAATTCAAATTTGCCGACCGAAACTGTAGGATTTGCAAAGAATGTCTGTTTCAAATTTATTTTGGGTGTATAGTAACGAAAAGTCGTATTTTCTCTCAAATGTTGATATGTGCAAAATAAAGATAATACGCAATGATAATAATAGGGAAGTTGCACGAAATCTTATTTGCGGTAAAAAATCTTATATTACATATAAAAGAATTCGTTCAAATTTCAATATTTTAAGAGGAAAAAGCTTTCGAAAATCGCATCCGCAGGACACGTTCGTTTTACAAAATGATTTAAATATAAAATGAAATTAATTTAACACTACCCTTGGCTCTAAATAATAACGATTTCAGCACTACGATTCCATTAATTAGCAAAACTATAACGACATCATATATTATAATATACCGTAGCACATATTTTACCATCATACCGTCATAAAATGAAAATAATGCGACTCCTTTTATTCATCGATGGTTCGTAGCACGTTCATCTATGGTTCCCAAACTCAGCGCTGACTTTACGATCCACGTCCTTATTTTCACCGATGGGCTCAGCGCCGATCCGTCGAATCTATCCGCTTTCTGGGCCGATGAATCCGATTGATTTGAAAGATGGGAAAGGGGAATGCAAACATTTGCATGCAAATTATTGTATGCTATAGTTATAGATTATATCTTGCCTACATCGTTACTTGACAGAAATCGCCCATAAATATAAACGTCCAATTAAAGGCAAAAATTGATAGTGAATTAATGAATTTGAAGCAGAAATGGCCGGAGAAAAACGAGCTAACACAGGGTGTTGCAGATTGCTAGAAGTTGATGCAGATTCTACTTTTAAATCACAGATTTCAGATTATTAGTAATTTACACGAGACAAATATGAACGGCTATATCGTAATTGACATTCTATTCTTTATCGTAAAGGATTATATATTATTGCTAATGATTTTTGCAAGCAGTACCATGTACCATTAAATTTTTAAAGATATTTTTGCTTATTAACTTGCAAGTTTTGAACAGGCTTTGAAAAAAAAATATTCAAAACTCGTTAAGAAAGTGCTCTTGCAATTATAAACCTCACCTGCGATTTGGTTATAACATTTGCTCGCGGTCTGCAAGAAGGCATTTTCTTGCCTTAGTTTAAAATATAGGTACTGTTATATCAGGGAAGTCAAGATTTTTTAATATTTTAACTAATATAAAAGTGTGTATTATGACAATATTATTCCAAAATTTTTCGAAAATCCGTTGATATTTTATTAAGATATACATCGCTTTAAACCAGTAATCGATCATTACGATTAAGCGCAGAAAGCTTTCCGATGAATAAAATGACTAGCCTTTTTGTCAAAAACCACACTTCTTCTTCTTCTTTCAGGCGGGTACACGTTTGAAATTATTTGTGTGGTGGAAGTAGGAAGTTAATATCAGTTTATCATACATCGGAAACCATATATTTCCTTGTTATCATAACATTGAAAAACGTATAAAAGAACGTATAAAAGAAATGACAATGTTGAACTAACTGACGATGTTAGTAGTTACAACTAATACGAACAGCACACAGTCTCGCGTCACAGTCACGCATCAACTAGATGGTTACTATGACCAAAAACAGAATTTGCATTTTTTGACAGTAGATTAACAGTAAAGCTCTAATTTCCATTGAAATCAATGCAAAAATACAAAATTTTTGTTTCGATTTAAAATCTTATAAACAAATATTTGAAACATACGCGGTAACTCTAAAAATCCAAATTCATTTTGAACAAAAAATAAAAACATATATGGGTAGTTAATTCTTAATAAATATGTGAAATGGTTGCGCTATTGCATTGTATGCATTCAATATGACGTGTAGGTTTCCAATACATTTAATTCCCATCGTAAAAAAAAACCAATAATAACAATCCGCACGGTAATTCGAGACTTATAAACTTGAGATATCGCATTCGTTATATTCCTCGAGTTAAAAGCATGCGTAAAACTTTTCCGTACACAGTTGATATTTACCGTACCGAAGAAGACAATCCGTTTCGATCTCGAATCCGTTTAATTATCTTCCGTAAAAAATCGCGCGAAAGATAAAACGCGATTTCCTCGATCGCGCGATTTACATTGCCATTCAGCTGTCAAGATAGTAAATACTACTCTATAAGTACAATCGCGGCCGATCCGAATCCATACGGTATGATGATAACACTAAAGAATCGCTTTTATGCCGTTACTACGAAACGAAAGACCAGCATTGAGTGCAAATTCGCCAAAGAGGAAGCACAACAAGCGGATAACCTCCATGTCGCGGTGACAACGGTCGCTAAGACGGGAAAAATGCAAAAACCGCCGCAGCAAGAGTCCGAGCACCAACAAGCGCAAAAGAACGAAAGATCGCGTTCGCGGCGGAGACGAAGGCGTAGGTGGAGAAGGAGGAAGAGCACACTGCTGCGGGAGGTGATCGAGTGTTTTCTGTGCTTACAGATGGCACCTGGTTGCGGAGGAGGAACAGGAGGAGACAGTTCGGAGTCCCATGATACTGACCAGCCGGGCGACGAACTGGACAGTCCACCTGCGGTCCGACGCCGCGGCCATCATCCCTCCAAAGGGGCCACCTCCAGACCCCACTCCGACTTGCTCAACCAGATCCTGATCGATAAATTCAAGGTAGGTGATCATTTTCATTAAAAACTCTTCGAATTCAATTAAAGCAAACAGGAAGTAATCGTAAATACAACTGCCTTTGCTTTATTTATATCACGAGAAATGAAAATTATCGTGCTTACCCATTTGTGCAAGATTGTACTAGTAAGTTCCAAGTTATCACAAAGTATTGCTCATAAATGTTCGGTAATGTACGTGTTTGAAGGTATTTTTGTTGAAAAATATCGATAGCACGATCATGCCCCTCTATAACTAACAACACGACTAAAAAATGTAACAAAAAATGTCAAATAACTGAAGATAATGAACGAGTTTCTTTTTAATTGCTCAAAGCTTTGATTGAGCTGTTAGGCGACAAAATATACGTTTTTAAATCAAGTCGAAAAAAATAAGGCTCTGTATTAAAGTTGTTTAGAACTGATTTACCAAATTCCTCGATCATCTTTTTCCGACCTAACGCAATCGGTAATGCATTTAAACAAAACTCGCAATTCAAATTTAGCTGCGCGGTAAACAGAATGCGCGTCAGCAGCAGCGGCTAGTGTGGAGCTGCGTTATTATTCCCTCGTGTATTTCCACTGCATATCGTGTACATTGTACTATGTAAGATATATTCACGAGGAAATCGAAGCAATGTAATTGACCTCCCATTTGCGTCACTATAAACCGGCACTGCCCATCTGTATGCCACCTGACTAAGATACAAATACAGGTTGTCCCAGTATCAATAGGCTAAATTCACTGTAAAAATATAATTCTGCGATAAAATTCTTTCTTAATATAAAACATAAATTACCGAATACTTTTATTTAAAACACTCTTCCAACTAATGCGAACTTGGTACACCATTCAGTATATAAATAAAATTAATTGAGACAAATATTTTCCAATTAACGAAAATTTTTAACAACATTTTCTAAGTGATTCTCTTCGATTGAAGAGAATATCCTCTCCAAATTTTTAGAAAATTCTGTTCTTTTCAATTCACATTGCACTTTTTATGTTCTTCAACAAACAGCTTTGTTGTTTCTACATTAAATTCTGAAACAGCAAATATAGTCCTAATTTATCCATCTTCACTATCATAACAAAAATATTTGTTGAGAGTACAAGATTAACTGACCCAGGAAGTGAATCCATTGGACCGTCGTAACTTTACTGCTTACGCTTAAAAACAACTTGAAACGGATCTTCCCAGATCTTTCCATCTCCATCTTTCCCAAATGGAGCGTATTTTTGGTTGAGTAAATATGTTAATAAACAAAATGGTGTGAAAACAATTCACAAGAAATGTGCGAGAAGCCCTTACATCCCCAAAAAGTCACTGTATGATGTGGTTTATACCAAGGTCGTATCATCGGACAATTTTTTACAAAACAAGGTAGGAAATGAAGTTACAGAAACTGGAGCGATACAGACTGATGTTAAAAGATTTTTTTCTGGCCAAGTTTAGATGAAATTGATTTGGCAGACATGCGGTTCCACCAAGACGGTGCCACAGGTCATACCGCTAATGTCACTGTCGACTATATTGCAACAACAGTTTGGAGAAAGAAGAAGTTAATTAGCCTCCTTCTCTATAACATTGATTTACTTCAATGAAATCTCTAAATTTTAAAAAGGTATTGCTGACTGCTTTCAAAAATTATTTTTTTATTTTAGCACCTAATTTAAAGTTAAATTTATGTATATATATTCGTAAAATTCGTAGAATAAGCCAAGTAGTAATCAAGTACACACTTAACACTAAAGTATTACACGAGTATAAAATTAGATGCTAGGTATTAGATATACTCCCTACCTATAAATTATCATTCATGTGTGTAAACTGTCCAAATTTTAAAGACGCTCGTTCTTATACCGTTTTACCGGCGCGTTTAAAATTAGAGAAAAAATAATCCAAAGAATGCACTGATCAAATATTTAGATTCGTTACGTAAAACGACGAAACAGAAAGTTCCTAACCGCTCGTGTTTATTATCCCGCACCTTCAAATTAGATTAGTAACTTGATGCCGCCGTAGTTCGGATACAAATACACTGTCTGAAAATGAACCCGTAATATTTATGAAAATACCTCCAAACTTTTAGGAACTCGTTAAAACTATGAATGATGATATGATTATTTAATACATTACAAGTTTAAGCCAATTTCTCTAAATTGGAGCGTTTTTGAGTAAGTAGAAACATTATTATATTAACAGATGACTTCTCTCCAATCCCCAGATCAGGATTTTATCTTACACATGTAGTAAGAATTTTGTTAAAAAAAAAATACTTCAGTAAGTAACTTTTAGCCATCCTATTTTCAATGTACACTGCCGTTCAGTGAAGTTCGATCATACAATAAAAATCTATTATATCACACTGTATACAATTATTAATACATAAAATTAGAAAAATATTAAGCATACACTCTTTTCTAAGGAATTAAAGCCATAAATTATTATGTAAAGTAGAAATATTGCGACAACCACAATAAAGTCCCTTTTATTATCATTCCGAGAATTTCTCGGAAGTACCGATCTTTTGAAACGGGTCGTTGGGGATTATTAACGAGCAATACATTTAGGAAATATACCGCAGCATCATTCTTGTTTATTTATCACAGGCGTAAAGATATAAATTTGCTTCATTTTACTGTTAAACGTGTGTTGGTGTGCATCTGTCGTTTTTGCGCGAAAGTTTTAAGAAAATTTACTTCAAAATGGCACGTGGCAAGCCTACCAGTGTAGAAAAACGTTCACGCATTATTACGCTGTTTAAAGAAGGATATTCGGGACTGCAAATTGCTGAAAAAGTAAATATGAGAAGTTCAACGGTAAATGACATCATAAAGCGATATCGGACAACTGGAACTATAGAAAATCGTGTTCGTCCTGGAGCATCTAGGAAAACAACAAACGCTGTAGATTTGAAAATTGTATTATTAAGCAAACGCAATAGAAAATTAACAGCGCCACAAATAGCAGCCGAAGTCAATCGCGGCCGTGAACAACAAGTTTCGGCGAGTACGGTAAAACGTCGACTTCAACAAGCGGACCTTCATGGACGCATTGCCATTCGAAAACCCTTATTACGTCGGGGCAACAGAGCAAAACGGCTACAGTAGGCCCGTTCTCATCTAGATTGGTCGTTAGATGATTGGAAACACGTGCTTTGGAGTGACGAGTCAAAGTTTGAGGTTTTTGGGCAAAATCGACGAGTTTATGTCCGAAGATCTAAAGGCGGAAAGTGATCCCGAACTGCATTGTGCCTACAGTGAAGCAAGGGGTTAGTGTGGGGATGTTTCTCCTTTGCTGGGACGGGAGATTTATGCAGAGTGCAGGGTGTAATGAGGAAGGAAAATTATTTTGCAATACTCCAGAATCATGCAGTGCCATCAGGATTGCATATAATAGGCTGTAACTTTACATTCATGCATGACAACGACCCAAAACACATTGGGTTAGTGTGTAAGAACTATCTAAAGGAGCAAGAAGAACAGCACACCCTGAAAGTAATGACATGGCCCCCACAAAGCCCAGATTTGAACCCTATAGAGTTGTTGTGGGATGAACTGGACAGGAGGATCCGAAAAATATGCCCAACTTCACAAGAACATTTTAACAAAACTTATCGAAAGAATGCCTAGAATACTTCGAGCGGTGATTAACAGCAAAGGAGGTTTTTTCGATGAAAAAAAAATATTATGTTCAATATGTTATATTAGGCCAGAATAACTTTTTATTTATTTATTTTCTCTTTTTTACCTGTACATACAATAAAATTGCATTTTGTTTTTAGTTTCGTTTGTTTCTGTAACCTTTTCATGTTTTTTACTAACCGACCGAACTTCTCTGAACGGCAGTGTACCTGTTTGGTCTTTAAATCATCAAAAGTGTTATTTGGTTGAATTGAAACAGTAAACTATGGATGAACATTTTTAAAAATAATCGAGAGGAAACAAGCTTTTCCACAACAACAATTTTAGAAATCACTCAATAAAAACTTAAAAATTTGAATATTATTATGGGGCTTTCTCTCAAACACTTTAAGAAAACCCTAACTCACTCCCCTTGGACCCTCTAACATCAAAATCACCATTAATGGAAAAGGGATTACTGCGGGAGAAATTTAGTTATAAACTGGAACCAATTTTAAGCTCAGCATATCAGATCGGACTTACAATCGGCCAATTTTAGAAAAACGTCAATGTAGGGATACCGAAATTTCAATATTTGACCCAAAATAGGCATAAATTCAATCTTAAAATCAATTTTATATATTTCAACTTTAAAATTCTATTCAAAAAGATAGCTGTCGTTTAGAGATTGATAGGAATTTGTATTTAAAAAGAAAAAGATTAAAAGAAAATATAATTTGAAATTGCCTTAAAATAAATCTGTCATAGTGGCCAGCCAGTATTAGTACAGACTTAACTATCCGGCCATTATTCAAAAGAAATAAGAAGGTATGGTTAGTACGTGTTTAGATCGGCCAGTATTAGTAATGCAATACCCTGGCAAAATATTTGAAGGGGTATGTTATATTAACTTTTATTATATAAAGTAAAACATATAATTTGGGGATATTAAGTGTGAAGAGCAAAATATTCATGAAAATTGCAGTTTATTTGTTGCAGCAATCTGTAGATTTATAACATTTTGAGTTACAAAGAAGAAATTTGGCTCTGCTCTTACATCTATTTGATTTACATTTCTGAGTACAACAACATCGTGTATATCCTTGTCCAACCATTAAAAGTCTGGGCGAAGGAACAGAATCCGTTAATTCATTTCTGCGTTATAGTTATTTCACTATTATACTCCCTTGTCTGTACAAATTTTGTAAAGTGCTTCCTGCAATTCTAAAACAAAACGTACAACGTTCCTCGGATTACAACGACCCCGATCCATATTAGGAACTCGTATTTTTACAGTGTCTCCTATAGTGATTGGTGAAAATGGAACCTTGTCTTTTTAGATTTTCATACTCGTTATTGGCAATTTAAGATAATGTACAATTAATGCTCCAAATTGTATCCGAGTGCTGTAGAATTACATGTGAAAAACGGTATACAATATTTATAATTTTTAATTTTGATATACATTGACATTTTTGTAATCATTTCTACATACCTCGCTATAGTGCAGGAGCCAATCCGCAAAAACGAGATTTTTTCCTCACTTGTTTTCTATCTCCTTTTTTTTAGAGATGCTAATTCCGAAATTGAACTTTGTGATCGCAAAAAAGGTCCCTTTTCCCTAAGAGAATTTAAAAATGAAGTTTACGTTCTACTTTTTTCCTATGTTATTTGTTCATAAAACAATTTTTGCTATAGCAGAATTGTACAGAGCACTTCACGCTATTGTACACTTTGCACCGTGGTCTTTCCATTTATAAACAGATATATCGCTGCTGGACACAAAATCAAATCCACCGGTGTGCATGGTTTTCTCTTTTTTCAGGATTGCGGTTCTTTCATAGAGTTCCACAAGCAAAAGTGTGTTTCTCTAACTCTAACTCTAAATGTGACAGTAAACTAAACCCAAGGTTCCCAATTAAGCATCTTTGGATTTCCTTCACAAACTTTAAAATTCGACATATAAACCAGTAGAGTCGTAGGCTTGGCAATTGATGAAAGCTCACAATATTCAATGCACCAATAAATGGCCGTAATTCCACCGCGATCAAGTTTAGGTTTACTTCATTTTGTTGCGCATATTTATTTAATATGATACAATATTTTATAGTCTAAAAGATAAAATAGCAAGAAGATTATCCAAATTTACATCAAATGGGGGACCAAAATCTTGATCGAAATGGAAATTGCGATAAAATGAAGGTGTACACGTTTTTCAGCCGTACAAGTTTTTAATTATGTTTACAGAAGGGGTCACGATATCAGAAGAATTAGTTTCAGGTTCTGATTCGTTTTTTTAAGAGTCATCTATTTGTAGATTTTTTGTTTGCAAATCAACTTCAATGTAATCTGGGTCTTTAATTGAGTCGTCGCTGTCACATAGTCTTCTTCATCTTCATTATATTGATTTACAAATGTAGAGGGTTTACATAATCTTTGTTTTGATGTTGAAGGTGCTAGAGATAGTATTTCAGAATTGTTTGTGGTCGACAGGCTACTACATGTAGTGAACTTATGAAATTTATCTGAATTCTCGTTCTGCCATTCGTCACTGTCTCCTCCGTATTCAGAATCTGCAGCATACACTGTTAAGTAGTGAATAAGCTTCGTCAAATGTTAGTCTGTTAACTTCTACATACTTCTTAGAAAATATTTAAGAAAAAAAAAGCATATGCTACAAAATCTCGAAATATTATTGTTATGTACACTTCGTATGTTGCAAGAAAATCAAATATTATCTCAGCACAAAAATAAATAATAGAAATACCTAAAAATATTTTAATGATAATAGTAAACAATGTAATTTACATTTAAGTGTACTTTTAATTTTGTTTTTCAATAAAAAATAAAAAAACGAAGACTAAGCTCACTTAAAAGTTACACACACATTACTTTCGTTTTCTTCTGTCATTAAGCACAAATTTTAAATTTTATTTTCAATTATAAGACTGTCTCAATCTTATGGACGTGGTATGGTGGTAACTTGCTAAAGGATTAAATGCGATTATGAAACTTAGCAAACTTGCCGATTATGTAAATGGAATGTTTTCATTTTCAGTCAATGTATATATATATTTTTTTACTATTCCATTTAAAGATCTCATTTCAAATGAGTTTTAATTTAGAAACGCGCTCTCAAGCGGGTTAAAAAACTGGGCTTATCGCATGACATAGATACACCGAATAACGGAAGTAGGGTCCGCACATACGGGAAGCCCGTCAAACGAGAAAAAGGTCTAATCGCGCAAATTCTTCGGACAGGTGCGCGCCTTCGGAAAAAAAGGGTCTCGTGTCGCGACTGCGGCGCGGTTCAATTCGAAAAGAACAGCTGCACGTAACGCAGTAAGAAAAACCCCTTCTAATATCCGAACTTAGAACGATCTCGAAAAATTATACGCGTGTAGGATAACGTTCAGCGGGCGATCCGGATAGTTTTTAAAGCACGAAACAAAGGAAATGCACGGGCGTTCGTTTTAACAATAGGAATGAGAGAATCGTTATCAAATATCTATATACGCGCTGTGTATTCATCGTAGCACGGATATTATTCAACTTTTTCAATGGCGACGTTTCGTTTCGTACTCGCAGTCTTTTTTTATCGTCCAGAGTGTGACTGTGCATTAACTTGATAATCTTTCGCTGCCGCATAGTGGTGATATAACATAACACGATACAAATGAATAATCCGCTGACCGTAGTGTTATTTTTCACGGCAGTGTAGACAAATTACTATCATCGTTATTGTCTTTCAAAGAGGAACGCTAAATTTTTTTTCTTACCAGTGCCGTGAATATAGTGAATGCAGTGGTGATAGTGATCTCTAAACGTTGCATATTGCCAAAATGAAATGGGATATAGGTGCGAAATTACTTATATTAACGTATATTAACGCTTCCTTGATTTATATTGGTATTTTTTTTTTATTTCAAATGTCGATGATTAACGTTTTGCCGACGTCAAGCGTATTCCGTTTGCTAAGAAAAACCACTGTTTGATAACTGTGTACTTCCGCCTTCAAATTCTAGTTTAAGTATTCAGCACGTGCGTCAATGATAAATATATCCTTCTTTTCCGATTTCTTATCGGTTCGAAACATCTTTTTGACAGGTCATATAATAATACACACAAGAAAGAAAATTTTCGTGATATTACAAATAAACAAATGGGTTACTGTGGGCCTGCTTAATAAAATGCTAATTGCTAATTTACAATGTATTTCATGTGAAGGTGCCTCTATTACCACATATTTATAATTTTCCAGTGTTTTATTTTTGATGGTTTTTACATCTTTGGTAAGGATTGTTTTCCTTCGATTTGTTTTATTTTGCAACGTTTCGTCGTACCATTTTCGTCGACATTCTCAAGCCTATTTCTTCAATTTCATAATTAGTCTTTGTAGAATTCTACATTGTTTGCCACTTTTCTCACCCTGGCTGTTGTTTAATTTGTTTCTTTTTTTTATTTTTGACCTCAAATTCGTAATTTTTTTTTCATTAGATTTTTATGCCTTCAGTTACAAAATGCCATTAGTGAAATTTCAAAAACTAATGCAAGCACTTTTAGTTGGGTAGTTATTTCTAAAACCCTGCAGAATTCCAACGTACTTTTTTACGCTGATAATCGCCTTCAGTCCCTTCCACATCGGCGCGTTAAAAAGCTCTTTCAAACGCGCCGTATGTTTAAGGATAAAAATAGGTCAAGTGATTGTTAAACCAAGCATTTCCTGGTATGTGAAGTTACAAATTTCCTGAATTACAGTTTACTATTACAAATTCTATTGTAAAATTAAATAAAATGTTGCAATATTTTCGCATAAAGTCGTTGCTTAATATCTTTTTTTATTGAATAATAATTTGTGGATTAGCTGAGGGATATCCCGATATACTTTGAATTTAATTTATTTTTTTGAATGTAAAAAAACAAATTAATATTAATTCGATGACTCTATTGGGGATTTCAAGACCAGCAAAGCTGATGTGGTAGAATCCTTTATATTCATGACTACCACTAATGTGTATTAAAAGTATTAAAAGATAGGCGGACACTGATCATGTTGACAATATTACCCGATCAAGAGAAGTATCGGTCTATTAAAAGACACTATCTCGTGTTTTTTTTACCATTTTCGTCACGATGCCATAACATTCCTGGCTATGGAAATATTTCTGGGTTTGTGACTGAAGGGGCTAACAAAAGTAAATAACATTTGATACGCTAATAGAACTGGTTAAATTCTTAGTTCAGTTGAAAAAGATGTTTGCATATTATATGTCTTTATAATGCCTGCACATCCTTAGAATGAGTCGCGACATTGTCAAAAATAACGAAAGTTCTCGGTCAATTCACATAACCGCTCTGATAGAATTGGATTAGTCATTTAAACTTTGCTATTTGAGTACCAACATAACGTTAACATTTTTAAAAGAGCAAAGTCGTGTTGATTTTTCAATTGCCAATATGTTTTCCTTTCAGCCCACCATATTCCCATAGTGCAATATAGTGCTGACTAAAGTACATAAAAATCGTATTGAAATAGTGCCAAAAGTTCTAAAACGTTATTTAACCAATAAATTAAAATAAAAAAAGCATATCTGCCAGCACATCCTCCTTTCACGTTTTCCTTGGAATTCCTTTCTTCTTCCTACAATCAGGTTCTGATAACCGTATCCTTTTCACCTTTCCTCATTCACAAGCCTCTTCAAATGTTGCGGCCATTGTATGTTTCTATGACAGAGTAATTTTTCAGCACTATGGAGCTCCTCCTCATAGTATACGAGAAATTACAGAATCTTTAAGCACTCACTTTCCTCGTGAATAGATTGGACGATTTGGACCTGTAAAATGGTCAACTAGACGTTCAGATTTGACCCCCTTGAACTTTTCTTATTGGGAGATCTAGTACTAAGGTGTTTGATAATGTTAGAAACGGGCATTTAGATTTAGAAAAGCTGAAAACTAGAATGCTTCGAGCTTTTAATCGAATTAATGTCAGACAGCCGTAGAAATGTGAAAAGACATTTTCAACATAGACTGAGTCACTTTTTGGCAACTTCCGACAGGCACTTTGAACATTTTTTGATATGTGAAGTAATTTTAATTTAGTAGTACCTACTATCATTTGTTTTTAAAGATTAGGGACTCTAACACGAGATGAAGTTTTTACCATGCTATTCGCTATGAGACATCTATAAAATGCACTCTACATGTTATTGAAGCTCTTTTGGGTTCGCCTGCTTGCTTCCCTAATATAAATAAATAAATTTCTTACCGACACACGCGATCCTGTTGTCTATTTCCAAATATAATGAAAGGAAATTTATTTGTTCTAAAGAGTAAGTGACTGAATAATTGCTGAGTCTGATACAAAATATTCTTCATTTACCACTAAACAGGTTAGCCATAAAAGGCTAATATCCAGTTTTAAATTTTTGATCTTCAAATTCCTCATCAAATTTAGAGAAGGTTATTGAATAATTAAGAAATTACAACTGGCATAGAACTTTTTTTACGGCGCAAGACAATTACGGCGCTCGCGTGCTTTCAACACACTCCACAATAATCGCCAGTAACGATTTTCCAAACTTTCCCTGTTCGTTTCGAACCCTTCCCACCCCACCTCCATTTCCTACAACGCACGCACAACATAACGCCTAACCAACAACGTTCTCATATACGGATACACGCAATACAACCAACCCAGTTTCCAGCCGCACAGCTTCAAGTGGTAGGCGTCATCTCGCGCCGAAAATATCAAGATCCGCGCTACGTCAAAATCCACTTCACCACGTGCATCCCCTCCCTTCGTCTTCTGCGAAAGCTGAAGCCTTCGCTCGGATCAGTTGTTTTCCCGCTGATTCGTGGATTGTATTTCAAAAACAAGAAAGGAAAACGTAGGAATTTCCCCGCGAACAACTATCTCGGAATCCGCCTAGCGCGGCATAAATAATCGGTGCGTCTTGATCGAAATCTTGTTCCGAGCTTCGTGCTCCGGTTTTAATTCGAACGAATCCAAACAGTCGAATCTCGAAAGCACTCCGTGGCGGTTCGATAGGTTACGAAATGTCGATGATCGTAGGTAGCCGTGCTGAGCCGATTGAGTTTTCATGAGGGTGGCGGCGCCTGACCCCGACGATTTTCCATAGCAACCATGACGTGTTTAGTACTAGTTTATAATTTTTTACGAATATAATGTCGACGACGCGTTCATTTTTCGGATTTTATTCGCATCCAAATGGAATTGTCGACGGCATTTGACATCACAATAGTGGAGGCCGCGGCACGCTTGGTTAGTTGTTCCTTTTTTCATTTTTCTCCTCGTTTGTTGCTCTGATAAAAATAGATGGGACATTTTAATGAGAATCCTTTGTAAATTTATTTTTTTCACGGGATTAGGTACACGAATGAAATTTACTGGAACTATTTGATAAAATGCGTCGGTCGGTTTATAATAAAAAGTGAAGAGATTTTTGTTGGTGTAAAGTTTTTAATAAGTATTTAAATACCAGCTAATGTCGCCTTTAAGGTGTTATGGTATGTATTTTCTATATTTAATAATTTTTAATTTTGTTCATGTTGAAATTTACATGTAAATTTAAAATAACAATAATTTATTATATTAACTCAAAAATTTTAATGAAAGTAGATATAAATGCTAATCTAAACAAACACGCAGCTGAGGGGCCAAACAACGCGGGCTTCAACGAGCCAATGTCAAGTGGAATTGCATGAAATTGTAGAAACTAAATAATATTAGATAACACTATTTTTTTAGCGGCTGAACCCCCGATTTTAGAGTACAGCGTTTTCATAAATTTGCTCGATTTTTAGATCTTTGTAAATTGACGCAAATTATTTTCAGAAAAAATAAACAACACGGGACCGGAGTACCCCGTATTCCATATTTTTTATGATTTTTTTTATTTTTAAAACATAGTATGGCATTTAGGTGCAAAAAGATGTTGCATAACAAATTTAGATTGTCAAATATTAAAAATTCAAAAACGATAATAATACTTAAGATATCATTGATTAATGTATCTATATAATATTTATTGAGAATTAAGTTATATTATCATTTTTAAATCTTTAATATTTTACCGTTTAAATTCGTTATGTACGTAGAAGCCTCTTTGCTTTTGATAAATAAAAAAACATTGTTGGGGTGTGAGGTACCCTGGTCCTACGTTGTTTATTTTCTTCCGAAAATAGTTATTCTTGCAACTATGTATACTTCAAATCATCTTAATATAAAAAAAAATTATAAAAATATGGAGAGTATAGTGTACCCCGGCCATCCGTTATTTATTTTTTGCGTTATCCTTCACTATATTTCAAATTATCTTTTAAACAAAGAAAAGTATCTGCTATAGACTTCGAGGTATTTACCAAAACCTAAAATTCGTGCAAACTTATGGGGACACTGTACCTGGAAATCAGCGGTTTCAACCGCTAAAAAAATTATGTTGTTCTTATACTACGATGCATGATGCAGTTTCATCGAAAGAAAGCATTAATTTTACATGCGTTAACTTTGTGAATGCTATCCAGTGTAATAGACACTCATACAACAATTAATTTTAGATAATACTAACGACTCACACAATGCTTTGCTTAAATTTGCGTCCAGACAATCCTTAATGCTTCATTACGTAAAATTACGATATCTCTTGACTTCACTATTTATCTTTATAATAAAGTTTTAATATTGGACATAAGATCATTACGTGATTTAGTACTTTGTTGGTTGTACTGTAAAATTTGAAGATTTATATTATTTATTGTTATTTATATAAAAAATGTGTCATAATAAAGATGATACTTTCACTAGTAGACGTATACATAATAGAAAGCAAAGGGTCAAAAATACTGCCCTGGGGAACTCCAGAAATTATGAGGTGCGTAATGTACCAAAATAATAAGATTTTTTTAAATTAAACCAAATGAGTAATTGGTTCAAAATTTGAAAAAATCCAGTAAATTTTTCTTCATTTAGCATTGAAATACAAACATTTATTTTTGAATTACTCTTGTGGTGTTTGCTTTCGCAGAAGTCGCCAATTTGTTTTTACATTAAATAAAATAAATTCTACTAGGAAGAAAATTTATTCTTATATGTCGTTCTCGTTAAATCAAATAGTTCAGAAGTTCGTAAATTTAATGAAATGCTTAGTCGAGAAGAAATGCTACGATATGCACAACGATTCCAAGATAAAGTACGAGAAATGCGACCGTTGAACCCGAGATCTAAAGATTCTAACTGTACAGGAAAGCAGGGTGAAGAAACGACAAAATCATAAAAGTGAATTGTGAATTAACGCCCCAGAAATATTCGTCCAGGCTACCTAAACGCGGTTATCCAACTATTTGGAAGTTTTTCTATCACAACTTCAGCTTCAGTTCGCTGCGTTAGAAATCATTTTAGATTAATTTAATTGTTGGTAAAAAAAGAAGATATTGTTAAAGCACCTAATACTGAAATAATCTTTATTACTTAATGGACTTGCCACAATCAACTTAAAATCATCTATATAAATTAAAATCGTTTTTGTCATACAATAAATACTGAACATGACACGGACAGAAAAGGAAGTACGAAATGTATTTACTATTTTGGCAACTTGCATCCAGTGTCTAACATTCTTTAAAACTTTCAATAAGTATCTTGTGAAGTTCGTTCTTTCATTTTAAAGCATTCCAGTCTGATATGTTTAGTTACGGTAAAATCTTCGGGTCGTAGTGGTTGATAGCGATTTCTGTTTTAATTAAAAAAATGTTTGCTAACAAACATTTGGCTAACTTAATATTAGGCATACAAAAATAAATTATACAGTACTAACCGGATATTGTACCTTCTTTCAAAAAAGAAACCTTTATCGCATAACTGCATAAACTGAAACTAAACTACCACCACTCTGTATTATTACTATCTGAAAATTCATGTAAATTAATATCGTCTATGACCTCCTCGAACTTGAATGACTGCCTGCGTAGGTTTAAGAATTTTACCAATAATGCGCCGATGGAATATTTTTCCATACTGCTTTCCTTTTTTCCTTCAAGTAGTATTTTCGAAGAATCGTTGCGGCCCTTAACTTGAGTTTTTGCAAAATGCGACAAATGCTTGCTTGAAGATGGAATCTGCTTTCATGTATTCGATCTGTAGTTTTTCGAGGTATGTGGGGAATGTATTATCTATCTTGTTGCAAAAAAAAAAATTCTAAAAGCTTTGCATGTGATAATCTTAATATCGTATTTATAACTTTTATGTACGTTCACTCATGCGGCCGTGACATGCAAACAATTTCCCCACGCCCTACAAAGACATGCACCCCCATATCATAATGCTGCGACAGGTACAACGCAATTTTAGGGGTACCAAAAAGCTGAAGGTGGAAATATAGATGTACTCGATTTGTCAAAAGCAATGTTTTTCCTTTAAAATTGCCTAAAAATGACTTTGGTTTCTCAGAGGATTACTTACCTGTATGCTATTTTGTTGTATGTTCCAACTAATATTTATTATAGCTGGTTTTACGTTCAGAACAAAGTATTACTCTTGTGGAATTAGCCAGGTTTGCTATAGAAGGGCTAAAAGTAGGTTGGTGCCAACAATCATTGACAGTAAAAATTATCAGAAACGTATACGTTATTGTTATTTCTGAGTACGGTGTAACGATTTCAATATAAATTAAAGTAAATAAATATATAGAAAGAAAATAAATCAAATTGCGCGTTTTTTATTTCTATCAGTTCAAATGCAGTCGTGTTTAATTAAATATATACATGTACTTATAGGTTATATATCGCTTACACGCAATTATCAAATTTCTTTTAACTATCCAAGTTTGTTGTCTTTACTGCACCAGAAATAGGTACGGCTGATATATTGTTTACTATATTAAAAAATACATATATTTGCAATAACTTATTTCCACATATAAATATTAAATAGAGGAATTAATGAGATCTATATTGCGTCTGACGGCCAAGTTGAAGAAGATAATCCGTTTGATGGGTGAATAATAAATTCCTTCCGGTCATCTTGCAACTCATCAAGCCTTCTTCATCTGAAATCCAAGTAAATTACAAGAAACATAATAACAAAGTAAAATTTATACCTTTAATATAACTTTGCCAGTTCTGAACAGACACCTTTTCATATCTCTCTTGTTTTTGCATTTCATTCGTCAACTTTGAACGCTGAATTGTTGCGTTAAATATGGCGTTTCATTTTAAAAGGTGTATTATCCGCATCTCTAGGCAAATGATTCTCGTTATTCTCTTCTTTTCTAACTAAATATACAATTTTTTTGTCACGCCAGGATGCGTTGCTTGTTTCTTTAACTGCATTCGACACATTCGTGGCTTTTCTAAATGTGTAAAGGTATTGAAAATCATTGTTCTTGACGCCTTCTTTTTCTTATGGTAGTAATTAGTTATTGTATTATATTTAAAATCATTGGCATTATTAAAAGTTATAGTAGTTTTTAAAACAAATGCTTCACTCAAAAATAGATACAATTACGGAGAAAAGGAAACTACATACAGATTAATAAGTTTAATAACAGAAGGAGGCTGTACTCCACTAGACCCGATATTTCAAACTGAACGTGAAACCGACTATTCTGCATTGCACATAATATGACCCAGTTGTATTTACGTGCGCGCTTGAACAATTTGCAACCGTTTGCTAAGATTTGGAGTACGTATTTGGGAACGATTTGACAACTAAAACTCTTAATTTGACAAACAAACCAAGACAAAAATTCAAGCATCAGGTAACCGTTAATTTTAACTCTCCAATTCAAAAAAATGTTACATCAAAATGTATTCCCGATGATAATAATAATCTAGTAAAATATATACTTGCTACCAGAATTAATGAATAGAGGGAATAGTATTCATAAACAACATGTCTGTGATTATTTATTTTGCCGGAACCTTAACTTATTGGTGATAATGACCTTTTGGTTAATTTTTTTACGATATGATTATCACTGCATTTAAATCACTGCAAATTGTTACAGTGATAAAACGGATTGAGTTATTTGGTTATCTGTTGTAAATTATTTGGCCCTCATTTCAACTCTACACTTGGCGAAAACTTGATCGATAAAAAAAAAGCCAACCACTGAAAGAATTAAACGAAGTATGTCACTTCGTTTAATGAATTGCTCCTGGTGAAACAATCAAAGAAAAACACTTGGTAGGAACTTCCCAAAATTTCTGGTGTTCTTGTTTAATTGTGCAACAATTAAAAACTTTTACTTTATCTAAAGAAAAATGTTAGAATTTTGAACTAAAAACCGAATGCAATCTTTTACAACACGTCCCTAAATCCATCTAAATTAAGACAAACAAAAATGAAAAAACAAACCGAAATAAATTTGACTTACGTATTAAAAAGAAAGAGAGGAAAAGCAACGAGAGAATAGAAAAAAAATAAGTTAATGGGTTTAATTGGCTTTACTTGTCCCCTATTGGCGACAACAAGGCAACAGCATTGCGGATTGCCGCTGTACTGCATGTACGCGTCCTACTAACTACGTATGTATGTATTTCGATATCTGTATAAAACAAAACAGCAACCCTAATTCCATATTTAGAAGCGTTATAATTAGATTAACCTCTCTAGAGTAAGGTCAAATCGTGTACTGAAGCGAAGAACGTACCTGAATAAATATAATGTACATTCACATGCACATGGTTGTTGTAATTGGATACGTTATGTATCTAGTATGTGTGTACTTGTTATACTATTTTAATTCGAATAACGGACATTAAAAATGTATCTCTTGCTGTTCATAATTGATAAGGAAAATGCCCATGTGCATCAATTTGCTGTGATAATTCCCATTCACGTGGTTTTTATTATTTATCCTCCATCAATTGTGTTCTATTTCATTTTAACACTACACAAAAGTATTTTATCGCATTTTGACTAATAATAGTCGATCAATTTATCTGGTATAACAATCAAATTTACGATAGTATCAATGTGTGAATATTTCTTTCAATTGTAATTATACCATTTACGCGAATAAATATTAAAAATTAATTCTATAATATATCCCTGGAAAGGTGCAAATATCATTTAAAACTATTCAGAGCTATTGTTATCTGCATACTATATCCAAAGTTGTCTGCTCACTGTTGCGCCAATTTCTTCTGGATGTACGGAATAGTCCATATTGGAGGATTTAGGGAATCTCTTCTTGAAATTAAAATTACAAAACAAGGCATTTTTTCTTTCTATCTGCAAATAATAACATTCTTGTCAATTAAACAATCTGCTGTTAACAATGTTAGATATTATTAGAGAACATTGTAAACAAATACTTTTCAAAAAAACTCAAGAAATGATGATACTAATAGAATTAATAAAACAAAATACTTTTATAATCATAAACTTAACTTGTAATAAATGTACCAAAGTACTGCTAAAGTTCGATAGTACATTTGGCGAAATATTTATTATTTATTAATACTTCTTATGTAAATAGTCCACTTATAGATATTTCTGGGTATTTACTGCTTTATGAGGAGTAATTGAGATTTTCCCAGATCAAAATAGGAATTTTAAATGCGACAAAAATTTAGATGCTGCTGTGCATTTATTACATTAATATAAGCAAAAATGTTTTAATTTGATACTTCTCTTTATATGCAGTGGTTGTGCTGGTCAAGTGTACACATTTCACCACGAGAAATTATATTTTATACAGTGTTTGCAATATGGGTAGAAAAAGCAATTATCCTTGATAGAAAGGGGTAAAGTTCTAGCCTGGCACCAGGATGGTGTTAGTAAGAAGGAAATTGCTCGTCGGTTACGAAGAAGCGATCATTGCGTTAGAAATCCCCTAAAAGATCCGGAAAATTACGGCAAACCAAAAGGCCAGGGGCGACCGAAAGCTGTAAGTGAGCGGGATAAACGCATGATATTGCGGTATGCATCTGCGTCGGCGAGAGTTATTGCAGAACAGGCGGGGATACAAACGCACGTGCGTAATGTTCAAAGGATTTTAAAGGCGTCACCGGTAATATCACGGAAGAAAATGTTAAGAAAACCGCCACTTTCGGCGAAACACAAAGAAGCGAGGTTGAGATTTGCTGAAGAACACGTATCCTGGAAGAAACAATGGGAAAGAGTTATATTTTCCGATGAGAAACGTTTTAATTTGGACGGACCGGATGGGTACTCGTATTATTATCATGATCTGAGAAAGGAACCAAAAGTGAAAATGACCAGACAATTAGGGGGTGGATCTGTGATGATATGGGCAGCGATTGGATTCCGCGATAAAAGTGGGATAGTGTTTTGCACAAACAAAATGACATCTGTGACGTATAAAGACTTATTGCGTGACAATCTTCTACGTTTTCGAAACCAATGGTCCGGGCGCAATTTTGTTTTTCAGCAAGATAACGCGCCAATGCATAAAGCAAAAACTATTACTGAATGGTTTAAAGAGAAAAAGATTAAAACTTTACAATGGTCGGCACGGTCACCAGACTTAAACATTATTGAAAACATGTGGGGTGAATTGGCACGTCGCGTTTTTGGCGGAGGCCGTCAATATTTCGCGGTACAGTAACTGAAAACTTCAATAGTGACTGAATGGCAGAATATCCCTCAAAATTATGTGTTAAATTTATACAAATCTATTAATAACAGACTATTGGAAGTGATTAAAAACAATGGAGGATCTACGCATTACTGATGACTCATTTGTTGATTTTTGTTTTACATTTGCAACAGAGCGTCTAAATTTTTGTCGCAGAAATTGTTTAAACATTGGAGTAATAATTTATTATTTAGTTCATATATTACTGGAGGCGATATTTTTAAGTTTATTTTACTTTTATGAATAAAAACTTAATTAGATATCTTACTAGTTTCGCAAAGAAATGTTGTAACCCTTAAAACCCGAAAACATCTTACCGCGTCTAAGTTTTTGTCGGGGAGTGTAGCTATACAAAATTTCCAATCACCAGTTTCAAATTGCCAATTAAAAAATCCGTACTAGTGCTATCGAATTCGAAAATTTGTAAATTCGAATTGCGAATTCCAGCCAAAAATTAGCGCTCGCAAATGTACACTTTATTTTTGAAGGTATGCCTCAAAATTTAACGTAGAAATGAAAGATATCATCGTACCACAAAAATAAAGAAATTTACTACCACAGGCACCATAAGTCAATCGTAACTGCCCTGGTTGAAGGGTCGTAAGTGCGATTTACGGCTTAACAGCGGGATGTAATGGAATTTTACGTCCCTTGGAGCGTAAAGTAATAATGCATTAATATACTAATAGGTGCCAATACATAACAGAAAGTGATCGCTTCGACAATAATTATATAACTGCATAAGCAACAACATGCAGCTTTTGTTGGTAATAATAATGAAATTGCACATATCCGTTATAAAAGATTACAACAGAGAAGAGGAATTTGAATAAAAGACACATTACAAAGAAGACAAATTTTTGGAATAGCGGAAAATTTACTTTTTGATTGTATATCCACTTGAAAAGTATATTTTTCTTCGCCACATCCACCGTTATATGTCTTATTTCTACCGTTCATATCATGACATTCCTTTGATTCTGGCGTTTCATAAGCAAGCATAAGAAAGCTTATTTATTTTTCGTACTACAGACTAAGTAGTAAGTCAATCATTACTGCCCTGATTGGAGGGACATAATTTCGATTTGCGCGTTATTTACCTTCGTTGCCCTTAACCCTGCACTAAACGAATACATTCGCACAGGCTATTACATATGAGTCGTGGCTGAAATATCCACGTAGTGAAAAGATTAAAAGCGGAATGTAATTTAAAATTGCGTTGCTGCTCTAAAAATTCAGTCGTGTTTCAAGCTCTATATAAACTTGTATGGTCGTGGT
Organism: Oryctes borbonicus; assembly: GCA_902654985.2. NCBI lineage: Eukaryota > Metazoa > Arthropoda > Insecta > Coleoptera > Scarabaeidae > Oryctes > Oryctes borbonicus. The sequence continues at coordinate 675,123 of LR736890.1, forward strand.
GGAGGATGGTTTGTCGTTGTGGCTTGGTTTTTCGCAGGACGATAATCGCTTTTGATAAACAAATGATTGCATACCAATCATTAACCATTCTTCTAAAGGAAGTATATCAACTTGACCCGAAATTCAAACAAATATTACACCCATACACCCCACTCCTCACCTTAAAACACCCACCTACACCGTGTATTGACGTTTGGTTTCGAGTTCCTCGGAATAAATCAATGATTCGTCACCATTCACGATACCATAAACATTCTTTGAACTTCCATTGTTGAACCGTCCCAAGCCGACTTTTGCTCTTCGACTAAAAGATGTAAGATCCAACAAGACGCTAACTTTTCCAAAGCCTGTTCATAATGCAGAATTTTTTTTAAATTGAGCTCTTAGAAATTCCTAAAAATGTCTCATTCTCCCGATAATGTCACATGTTCAAGATTCTTGATCAGCTGTTGCACAACAGCTATGTTTTTTTGAGTGACTGCTGCCTTTGGTCCTCGTATCCTCGGATCGTCTTAAGACCGGGGTGTCGACGTTGGAAATTGTCGGCTGATGTAGTGCTTGAATACTAAAAACAGAAATCAACTCGACGAAACGTTGTTGAAATAATTCTTTCCGAAGGTTGTAAAAGATTATTGTGAGAATTCTCTCAATTCAGTTCCATTTTCCGAGTGACTTATCATTTAAAAAAATCCCTGTGACTAAATCACTAGCCGTATCTTAATGAAACTTTGGATTTAACTTCGTTAAAGAAATTACTTTTGACAGGTGACGTTTCATTTGTGACACCCTTTACGCGGCTATGTGCCAAAATAAAAAAATAACCCTCGTATTAACAAAGTACTTTGTCCTATATATTTTCTCGTCCTCATTCTGAATATGAATTAATTTCTTCATCATTTGAGAATGAACTACAGTGAAGTAGGTCCCACTAGGTATAATCGCTTTCTTGAAAGTTGCGTTGATTTCATCGTCTTCAGGGTTATTTTGTGTAATCTTTGCGTTGAAAGCAGCACAGTGTTCCACCCCGCGCAAGCTTTTTAATGCGGCTTTCATTTCGACTGAAATCATAATCGAACACACAAATAAATTTGTTTTATTTGCATCTATTTGAATTGGTTATTATTTTATTTTCATTTTTTATGTCCTTCTGAAAGCAGTAGTATGATTATTTAAGTTTTTAAAACAGATAAAATCTTTCACTCTACATAATTACCTCCACGACCGCATGTAATAGTACCACTCGAGGCTCTTACGTATCCATTTACCATAACGTGTAGCGTCTGAAGCTGCTATCAATTATGCGCAGTTCTCTACAAAGTAACTACTACCTTTGATTTTAACTTTTATCTACATTAGCGCATTTACTTCAGTCTTTATAATATACTCAAACGAGTTCTAAACTCTTCTGAAAATAATTACAATACACTTTGTATATTAAAGCACGTTTAATTTCTTCTTCTCTCTTCAGCATCGATTAGGAAACGTCCTCCACCAAACGAGTTGTTTATTTGTAAAATATACCATGTTTACAACCACTTTGGCAGTTCATTAACATAAAAGCTTTTCTGTCCGGCCGATCTATAAAGACGCATTAAAGTACTCCGGCACTTAATAAGTACTTTTACATAATGGGGATCTATCGCTTTCGCTGCATCCAAGAATCGCGTGACCACTAAATACAGGGTGAGGAATTTACAGTAAATAAAGCTCACTACTTGTGTGCCGCTACGGCAGGTAAAAATGACTCATACATTTTGATCTATCTACACACCCTGCTTTCACTTTCAAGAAAAAGCATTATTAATGTACAAGTGTGGCTATTATGTATTCATTTGTTGCGTTTTTTTTTTGTCTCCAGGCTGAGCTGAAATCGCGGGCTCACCGGCGTCCCTATGTAAGGCGGACGCACTCGGATCTCGGAGGCCAAAGGATTCTGCACTGGGAATCGCGTTCTTCCTACCGTCGTTTGATGTCGTCACCGGCGCCGATTAGGGGACGGCCGCAAAGTCCTCGCAAGAAACCGCCGGACACGCCGGGCGGCGTTCAGCTACGCGGATCGCAGCACAGGCGTGGCCAGCTCAGGAGATCGCTCAGTCAACCGCTGGACATCGATAAGTTGTCACCGTTGATGAGGCTTAAAGCTCCAGGTAATGCAATTTTCTTTTTTAGGTAGAAAATAACTCATTTCTGGGTTTAAAATTCTCACTTATTACTCTTGTTAAATAGGTTGATTAAATTTGTAGGTATTACGATTTGATCGTCCAGTTTTAAAAGTAAAAAGTTGTTATAGACTTTGTTATTTGTCGTTAGAAAGCTTAAGCATCTCCGCACTTTACGTCTTTGGTGCTTGAACAGAAGGTGTTGAATTACCGTACTAACTTTGGTGTTCTTTTTCTGAAAAAGTTCTTGACGTTGCTGAATAAACCCTGAAAACTTGCTACTATGCTTACATGTTTTAGAGCATGATTAACAACCATTAAAGCCATGGAAGACGATCTTGCCACACTAACATTCTCCAATTCAGTTCTCCGCATAACTTAATCCATACTAAATCGTAAGTACAGGATTCTTAGTGGAATTATAAACAGTTTTATAGTTAAAACTAAATAAAGTTTCCGCAGTGCAGTGTCGCGGTAATTAATACTTAATGTATAAATAAGTGTTTTATTTTTTACAAAAAAAATAACACCCACTAGGGTGTTTCTAAAATGTATAGCCGCTTAGTTAGATTGTTTGTTTAAATTAGAATCACTGGGATGGTGATTAGCTCTAATGTGAAGCCAAGTACATGTTAAATCGATAAGCTTGATCGCAGAATTGACAGAGAATCCTATATACTACATTAAATCGATACATGAGAGTCGTAACGTCCTTCAGCCTGATAAGCACATTTTTTATACTAATATTATAGCTAATATACTAGCTATTTTTATATACTTTTTGTATAATTCTTTTATAATAAATTCTGATAGTGTGCCTAGGTTACACTATTTGATACATTGTGCTTTAGATATCGATGCCTTCAAAATTCCGTTTTTTAATATGTTTATTACGTTAATCTTTCATCCGAATAACTACAACGAAGAAGCTTGTCCAAAAGAGATATTCTGCTATTGTTCTCTTTCTTAATAGTAATGTAAAGATATTGATTAAAATTACTGAAATAGTGCAGTGCTTAGTATTATGAAATCTAATACATGATACATTACAATTAGAGTTGCTATAGGACTTAGACATGATTCTGTGTCTAAAATACAGTTTTAGCTTCTTAGTCCAGTCATATTTAACAGGATCTACAGGGTCTAGAGCGGATATAAAGAGGACATTCCTTGCAAAAAGCAGAAAACTTACCTTACACTCTTATTTCCCCTACCACCTTCAAGGTACCTCAAATTCCGCCATGTATGCAATTATCTCAGCGGTTTTTCCATATTTGAAAGCACACCTGGAAGTTACGCTGTAGGGTATTCAAGACTAGTTACGATTTCACTTGGATATCTTCAATGGAATCAAAACGTGGCCCTTTTAAGTTGATAAAAAAAAAATAAATAAAAATCGCTGGGAGCTGGGTGAGAAAATTATGTAAGATAGGAGACCCCCTGTGAGAGGAAAAGAACTTCGCTACAATTCGTCATAATCCATACATCAGTCCAAGTCTTGGACAAACATCGTGGATCGTTTGTCTTCTGTTTTCGCTGATCACTTCAGTGTGTGATAATTTCGTGACGCAGCGCTTGTTGACGATTAACCCGAATGTTTGCCATCCCCCACAGATTCTCGATCTTCTCTGAAACGCTTGAACCCCTCAAATATTCTTGCTTGATTCAAGGCTTTCTCACTATTCTCAACGTTCTCAGCTGCACTTCTCTTAAGCTGGAAATAGAATTTGATGCCAATCCGCGGCTCCTTTACGTCAGAAATTTGGAAATTCTCGGAAGCATAAGAATACGTTGCAACACTAACAACAATAACTCACAAATGCTCCTGCTATAATTTGGCAAAACAGCAGCAAGTGGCTGGCGGGACTTTGTAGTACTTTTGGTTTAGGCGGAATATTGAAATTTTCGGATATTTTAGGTAACACCTCTTACATAAGCAAATTTCAATATCAAAAATACCTAAATATATTAGCTACCATCGGCGAATATTGAAAAATCGAAATTTAATTTATATATTTGCCATACGAAAGCTCTTGCGCAATCTCAACCAAATATTCCATTGACAAAAAAAAGAACAAACATTCTCTTTGTAATAATTTACGATATTTCAATTAAATTAGAACTCATATTTTTTATAGGTTTCAGAACTGCCGGCAGTAACGTAGTCAGCGAGGACGAACACGATCGCGGGGGAGGTACATCGGATGACGACATGATGTCCGACTCCGAATCGTCAATAGCTTCCCTCAACGAACGCAAAAAATCTCTGGAGCTTGCCATGGACGAAGACGTCGTCATCTTAGCTGAAGCCGTATTCGATCACGTGGCAATCGAAGCCGAAGAACTGGCCTTCCGCGCTGGTGATGTCATCGAAGTCCAAACCACGGCTAACCGCGATTGGTGGTGGGGTTCTTGCGATGGTAAAAGCGGCTGGTTCCCAGCGGCCTTCGTACGGCTCAGGGTGAGCCAGGAGGATACCGTTGAAGATTGCCTGGCGGCGATGGCCTCCGGAAAATCGGTACCGTCTCAGATCCGAAGGCGAACTAGCATATCCTTATTGAGTAACGATCAAGTGAGGACTAGTGTTGTGCGCGAATTAGTGCATACCGAACGGGATTTCGTCAAAGTACTGCAAGACGTGGCGGAAGGTTACATAGCGGAGTGCCGGAAACGCAAGGACATGTTCACGAAGGAACAGATCGATACGATCTTCATCAATCTCGAAAACATATTACGCTTTCAGACCGTTTTCCTTAAGGACTTAGAGGCGTGCATCGACTGGGACGCGCCTCACAAGAGCTGCGTTGGTAGCTGCTTCATGAGGCACAAAGACGGGTTCACGATGTACTCGGATTATTGCAATAGTCATCCGATCGCGACCGCCACTTTACAAGAATTGTATCAATTCAATAATTATAGTAAATTCTTCGAAGCGTGCAGGCTCATGAGGGGTCTCATCGAAATCCCTCTCGACGGTTATTTGCTGACACCGGTGCAGAGGATCTGTAAATATCCATTACAATTAGCGGAATTACTCAAATACACTAAAGCCGATCATTCGGATTTCGAAAATCTAAGAGAAGCTTTGGAAGCGATGCGAGGCGTTGCCGTATTGATCAACGAAAGAAAGAGAAGGATGGAAAGCTTGGAAAAGTTAGCGGCTTGGCAACAAAGAGTTGAAGGTTGGGAGGTTAGTATGTAACCCCAGAAAGTACGCATTAATTTCTTCCCTGCACTATAACCAAGTACTAAATGGTTGATAAATTCCTTGTCTTTCAAACAACTATAAATTGTTATTGTTGTATTCATGTACGTTATGCGTACGTACAACGGTTTAATTGTAGATGACGTCGATTATCTTAATTACAATAAGATTAATGAAGTAGCAGTCTAAATAACCAACTGCTTACAAGATGAGGAACACAGTAGATTTACTTCATGAAGTATTTTGTACCTTCGATTTAAAGGCCATTTAACACGATAGCAATTTTGATACAATAAGTGTTTTCCAAAAATGGCAAGGATATTGTTTGCTTTATTATAGTGAGGAAAATGTCTTGTTCCTTTATATTAAATCAAAGTTTATCGATTACAATCAAACATGAATGATTTTGATTGTTTAAATTCCTACCACGACTACGTTGGCATTCATCGACGCGAGAACTAAAATTTTGTGAAATACGTCGATCCATGGAAACTTCATTATCACTTATGGCGATCCGAATGTTACGTTTCAAGGCTTATTAGAGTAAACTTTACTTTTTAAGCTATTCCACAAACAAAAATCAAAACGTGTCAGGTCGCAAGATCTTGGCGGCCAACTCACATCACCATGCCATAACACGCCCGTGGAATCTCTTGCATAATAAAGCGATGTTTTCTCGTATTGTGTAGCACTTAACACTATCTTGTTGGAACTAAACATCTTCCATTTAGTTGAGGGCCTGAAAGTCTATTAACATCGCATAAAATATTCCATAAATTTTCGAAAATTTCGCCAGTTACTTACAAGGAATCTACCATTCTTAAAATTTCGCCTTCAGCATTCATACAAATTTAGAGTAAGAAAACCGATAATCTCCTGCTGTCGTTGATTTTCGCTTCTGGCATGGTTCACATGCTGAATTACCGTGATCAATCAACTGCTTCCCCTCAGTTAGTGTGCCACCACCCTTCCCCTCTGTGAAGAAGCCCCATCTGATTGTGAGCGAAACGTCGAGTTTTCGATGAATTATGGCACGATCCAAACTTTCTGGAATTTCACATACTGACTTATGAATGAAAGATAAATTATTAAAATCTACACTTCATTTTTCAAAAATAAGAACAATATATAGTTTGTAATGACATTTTTGTCACTAAGTTTCTCAAAAAAGTTTGTTAAAATTTGATAAATATTACGTTACTTTCATTTTCAAACAAGACAACAGGACTCACACTGTTCAGCTGATTTCTTAGTTCATAAAAAAAAGAATATGTTCGAAAATGTCGATCCAAAAATCAACACAAGCTCAAATACAAACTATTCTGAGTATGAAAAACAATTTGATCCTGTCTTTAAGATTTCTTGTCTCGGGCTATTTATATTGTGTAGCAAGAGTAGAGGTTTCTGCCTCTCTAAATGTTCTAACCTGCTTTTAAAATTTTGAACTCCTCATATCCTTGATTTTGAAATCATTATCGGAAAAAGGAGGAAAATTCAAATTGATCGAATTAATTTCGGGAGGTCTGAATAAAAACTACAAGATTGTTTGCCTTTTCCTTTCTTCTTAAATCTCTTAGCAAATTCCGATTTCATAATTTACCTCAATAAGAGAATAGTGATATTAAAGTCTTCAAAAAATATTGAAGAAATTTTCGTTTTTCTTTTACTTGAACTAAAAATTTTATTTTAATGTTTATTAACTTAAAAAGAGTCGTGCCCCTCTCTATACCATAAAACACACCAAACACTTTTGCGCATAAAGTGATCGTTTATGAATAAGTGAAGGGTTTTCGACAGTTTTGTTTATAAGATTCTATTTAACCAAAAATGAGCCGCGTCATCATCAAAGATTATTTCATATTCAAAATGTAGGCTTGTTGCTTTTGTTCTGACATTCAAGTAACAAAATTCTCGCATTGTCGATGGTCTGTCTCTTTCAGTTCTTGGGTTAACTGAATTTTGTGACCATGCAACAACTATAGTTTGTAAAAAATTAGCCATAAACTGACCGGAGTAATGCCTGATTTTCGAGATCGTCGTGGGATTGATGGGTTATCGCCGATACTTTGTCGGACAGCAGCAATATTTTCTGCAGAACATGCAGTCCTTGGTCTGTCTCATTGAAATTTGTGACGAATAGAATCAGTTTCTTCAATTTTTGTTACTAAATTTCGATAAGTTTTTATGATTTCAATACACTCTTCTTGAGAAGCCGGTACCAAGATTTGTACATAACTCAAGGTATCCTAGTAATGTTTGGTAAAACCTTTTATTTGGATTAATTAAAATTTGTGTTAAACATGAATCTGTACAAAATTTGATATGAAATATACCGTTTTTTGTTTATAATTTATTTTTATAATTTCGCTTCTTTCTTGCTTTTGCTTACTTACACAAAATTATCATTGGTCGTGTATGACAAATAATTCAAGATCAATTCATATTCCAAACATTTTTTTAAATTATTTTCACCATCAGTTCACCATCGGGCTTATTCCTAAATAAAATAAAATTTCATTGTATAACTAGATAACATTTCCATTATACATTAGAAATCTTTGAATTTGAAAATATCTACCTCCCTAATGAGTAACCTTTCTTTTAGCAAGTACTCAGACATTTTACCTAACGTTAAAATGTATCATTGCAATAACACTATTTTTTTCTTTTATTACAATTCGAATTAAACCTAATCCATTTTATTTTATTTGCTAGGGTGTAGATTTAATTGAAGAAAGTTCTCAGCTAATCCATCAAGGTGAAGTTGTTAGAGTAACTACCGGTATGTGGACGTCGAATATAATATTGTTCCTGTTTGATCATCAGCTCATTTATTGCAAAAAAGTAAGGTCACAAAGCAACCATTTTTACAGTTGGCTAAATTCAGTCCCCTTTACTTGCAGGATATACTTAAACGAAACACATACGTTTACAAAGGGCGAGTTAGTTTAGATACAACGGAAGTCATCGATGTACCTGACGGTAAAGGTAAGATTCATTGAAAGTAAAAATATGAAAACTTGTAACGCAAAAGAAAACAATATTCTTTTACAGATATTCACATTGGTGTTACTGTGAGGCATGCTATTAAACTCTACAGCGTTATCAGAGATAAATGGCTCTTGTTCTGTTGCCGTTCCGCTATCGAGAAGCAAAGATGGCTGGAAGCGTTCATGGAAGAACGGAAATTAGTTAATAAAGACAAATCGGAAGGGGTAGAGTTTCCATCGGCCGCTAAACAATTAGCTAGAGTAGCAGCTAGATGTCAAAGAAGGCCACCAAGAAAACCGGGAGGTACCTATACATATTTCTCTTCTTATTTTTATGTTGCGCGAGGTCTCAGTATTGATACATCTTCAGAATTCCGTCCAATAAAGCTGTTTATAGTCGTAGATCATTCTAGTTTAGCAGTGAATTCACTGCACTGTCAGGTCACATACTATTCTCTTCCATTATTAAGAATGATATGGCTTATTTTCCAACAGGATACATGCAAGTATGGGGAAAGTACAGAATAGGTAGCAAAGTGAATACAATTAGATAAAATTAACCAAAAAGAAACCCATCGTGAAATAATGCTAGATTACTTTTAATGCAACTATGATCCCGCGTTAAAAAAAATACAATCACATCTCTCACAAGTTTACTTAATACAGTTGTTGTAACTAATAGGCTTCTCGCAAATCTTTCAAAGTGTTCAAGTTTTAATTAAAATTAAGCTTTCCTTGACACTACTTGCTGAGCTGAACTAGCGGAATAGGAAAGGATAAGCATATTCAAGCTCTTTAATTCTCGCAAATAGTGCATTATGTTCATTTTTCTGCACATTCTTTAAATTTGGCCTGATGTAATTCCTGCGAGATTGCAATCCATTAGAAAATGCTTGAGTACAAATAATAAAACAACCAGCTATGCTGATGCAATGATTAGAAGAAGCAGACATTTATTCCGGCCGCAAAATCTTTGTGCTGCTAGACGGATTGAAAGATAAAATTTCGTTGTTGTCTTTCTTGAGTTCATGATGATATTGTTTTGGCTGTAAATAGGATTTCTGAATCGCCAGGTACAGATCCTGCTAATGCTGTGTACCATACAGTAAAAAAGGACAATTCTATTGTTGCTTTATATGCAATCAAGCATGAGATCTCGCTAAAGATACAGTGATGTCAAAAAAAAAAGTCAAATGTTATTCTTCTTATCTTTTCCAATTTCCACTACATTCTATGGAAAACATTCTTAAATTATAAATAATGATATGTGGAGAAACAAACAATTTTTTCGTTAGTTCTCACGATCAAAGTCGAACCCTAGCGATATAATAATTCTTTATTAACAATCTTTTCTTTGCAGGCAGCAAAAACTATAAAACGGACTCGGCGTACATGGGCTCGCTCCTTCAATTGAATACTCAAAATTCCAATTCGCTAGGTAGAAAAGTCGGTACGTGGTTTACGTTCGGCGGCAACAAGAAAACCAGACATCAGCACCGCGACGTTTCCTGAGATAAGACGACGTTACTGTAGCATGTTGAGTTCTAGTCGGTGATTAAATTAGCGGAATAAATGGTGGAAATATACGCGTTCCCAAATAGTGCCAAAAAGACCGTTAATAAGCAACTGATCCTAAACGTAGTAGACGCACAAGAACACGACATGCGCAGTAACATTTTACATCGTACGCCGCTAAAATTAATTAAACAAAAAATGAAACTCCGCAATACTAGTGTTTTTAAGCTCTGAATTTAATGAAAAAAAAAATGAATATATGAATTTACTAGTGATATATATGGCTATACTGCCGAGATTGTGCTGTGCAAATAAAAACATAGAGACTTTCTTATCTTATCGTCAAAAAAGAGAATAAGAATAAATGAAAATTTCCAAGGCCTACGTCAAAAAAAGGAGGCCTCTTCAATGTAATATGGAGTAATATTACTTGAAAAAAAAGAAATCATAAAATATCTTTCACTACTTCCTAGATCTTAAGTTAAGTTTCGGACTTCGTACATTAATATATTTACATATATCGTATACTGACTGATGCATTTTTATAATTATCATTTGTTTCTTCTCAGAACAATATAAAAAGAAAACCATGTAACAGAAACAATTATTCACACGCACAATACATATATAACCTAATTTTGGACATACCCCACAATCGCACAGGGTATTTATAAAAAAAAATAATAAATAAAACCATGTTACTATGATTCTGCTGCTAAATAGTGATTCTGGATATAAAAAAGACGAAGCATTAGTCTGTTGATTATGTTAGCTAGTACTATCTATGTAGTGCCAATCACTACTATTACATACCTAGGTAAGAAAAAAAAACGAACGTAGCAATTTTTTGTTTTATAAATGTGTTTCGGTCAAACTCGGTGATATGTTTCGATTTTTAAGGACCAAAAATGTGAAAGTAGTAAGGTAACTATCTAGAATTACCACAAAATTGATATTTGTTTCCTTTTCTGTTTTTTCACACCTTTTATAACATGCGGTCGTCCTTTTATTATTTTGTATTGTTAGTCCTTATTGAAATAAATTATATCCAATTTGCTTTTCAAATTGTTTGATGATATAATTTGCTCGAAGGGATACTCTTAAAATTACATTAGTGTTATTTTAGAACTTTTTATTTGCTGATCGGACAGTTTGGGCAACACTGCGCTTTTTTTATAATTGTTTAAGCAATTAAAAACACACCCAAACTATAGCAATAAACTAATCTAATCTAGACGTTCCCATTGTAACGCTTATAAACAGTAAATAAATATTTGATAAAATTGGCCATTTTAATCACTATTTGTTTTAATAACTGAGTCCACTTAAATAATTACGATTGAAAATGTCGAATTGCATCTTTTATAATTTGCTGTAAGAAACTGCAATTTTTTATTTTTTGTAATTACAAAAAATTCACTTGGCATTTTTTAAATTTCACGGACGACGAGGTTGGTAGTTTCGACAATATTCGCAACATTTACAATATGCTATGTGGACGTACAAATTTATGCACTACTTTGTGTTTTTGAATTCACTATTTATTAAGAGATCCTGCAGAATTGAGTGTTTGTATAAATAACATTGGTAATTCACACGACGCATCATTTTCTTGCGCGGAATTATATGTCTCATCGTGTAAAACACCCTTAAGAATTTGAGGAGTATGTCTTACCACAGAATTAAAAAATACCAAGTGGGTTGGTTAAGAGGGGTTTAGTTAAATCTAAATATAAAATTAAATAAAAACATGCGAAATAGTTATGGAAGCAATTTTATCAAGATACTTTTCGTAACAATTTTGTTAAAATTTGTTCAGCATTGTTTTAACGGAGTTTACACCAATAGTTTTGTCGAATACTTACTTCAACTACAGTGTAGGGAAAATGCAGTAATGACGCTTGGCGCATTTATGAATGAAATATATTAGCCAAATTTGAGGACATTGAAGTGGTTGTTAGCGTATGCGTTTTGAAAAATTAGCCGAGTAGCATTACTGTACTTCCCCTATATTTTACTTCAACTACAGTTAAGAATTTCTTCTGCTTATCCCAGATGGTATAAAAGGCAATGTATTTCAAAATGATATTCAAACTAACCGATGGCATTTTAATCTTTTTAATTATATCTTATTTTTATTAAAATTTGTCCGTACCATTTTACTTCATTATAGTACCGCATAAAATATTTAATTTTGCCAATTGTGTCCTATTTAATTTATGTGGTAATTTTTAATTATGTAGAATAAATGTTTCGCTCATCGAGCGTAATTATTTAGAAAATATGCTATATCTTTAATATTTGAAAGTTTGAAAGTATATTTTTACTGTTAGCCTAATTTGCCAAAAAGCCTTGCTTAATGGCGCTTGGATCTAAACCGCTAAAAAATCTATAAGTCGAATGTAAATCGCTCTCCTTAAAAAAATGTATGGCATAATAATAATCATAATAATTATACATACTATTTTCTACTGTAGCTCGAAAAGAAAATGAAACGTTTAAATAAACGACTTCCCTTACGAAGTTTTTAAGACGCCGATAGGCATTCGTGAACGAAAAATGCATGCCTACGCCGTTTAACTATAATCCCGTAAATTTAAACTATTTATTTTACTATTAGATATGAAATGATGATATATACATAACATATTATATACATAATGATACTTTACCACGTAGTTAGATTGTTATTATCGTAGAGAGAATAATTTTATAGCGTTTAGATTTTCGTTCCGAAGTATATTTTTGTATATTGTCTTACACCATTCTCTGCGTTGTATTATATATAGTATGATCCATGAAATATGTACATAGCACTTTTACTAGTGCGTTTGTTAAATAATCTGTTTTGTAGACAAGTTAATGTTGAATGATTGTTAATGATTTTCTTTTTTTAATATTATCACAACACTGTATGTTTCAAAATCGATGTATCATTAAATATTTTGTAACAAAAGTAAAATATCTAGTTTTCTTTTATTACTTACCTCCCGTGCTATACTGACAAGCTCGTATAATAGCAGCACCATAGAAAACTCGATTCATGTTACATTATAGTTCACATTATTTATTAATATGTGCATTTACAAAAAAATATAGATCCATTCACGCACATTAAATATAGAATAAAAACACTTAAATCATAAGGTAAGTTTTATAAATATTTCGTTTATATATATTTCATACTTTTATATCATATGTCTATATATATATATCTCTCGGTGTCGTTAAAAAATTTATACGATTAATTCCTATTTTAAAAAAATATAATTAATATTTCGATAAAATACCAAGTGACAACAAAAAAAATACTCATAGTATAGTAAGTAAATTGCACATTTAACAGCAATGTGTTCATACATTTGTTGATTTCATTCTGATAGTGTATGTCGTGTATATGTCAAAAGCACAAATATAAAATATACAAAAAAAGAATGAATATAATACGAGATGAAAGGAAAAAAATGCATATCTTAATAATATACACAAGGGGAGAGCTATGATACACGTAGTTTCTTAACCATATTTTTCCTTTATACATAAAAGAAATTAACGCACTAATAATATGTATTATTATATAAACCTTATCTTCTAAAAGTTCATTCAGGATCTAATAAAATATATTTACAGATATATACATAACCTCTTAATTATTTGCTACTATTTCTTCTGGTTTACACAAGTTAGTTGCCTATAAAAAAAAATCTCCTATTACCGACATAACTGTACACAATATAAATATATCTCGGTATAAATCCATTTAAATAAAAATTTAATACAACATTAAAAAAAAAACATTTCATTCGCTAGGTACCTAAAAAAATAAAGTAAATAATAAACGAACTAGTAATAGCAACAGATACATTTGGAATCATAGCACGTGATGTTCATTTTAAATACTGCCACCTTCTAAAAGCGATTGATCTACAAAAACGAAATACATTTGCCACCGAAATCTAAATAAGTATCAAATATATAATTCTATCCCCAATTAACAGCGAGAAACAAAAATATTACACTAATTTTTTTTTTTATATTTAAAATGAAAATCAGGTAGCAAAGTAAATAACTTATCGTATTTAATGAGTAGTACTACACATTAATTATATGTAGATATATTTTAAATGATTTCGATGATGGAACACTTACGGCAGATATTATACAGTACATTAAAAATATATATTTGATAAAAGTCGTCTTTGGCAAGTGTATATAATAATAAAGTAATAATATTTTTAAAAGTCAAATCAAATAATACACATAATACTTCGACTGATTTTCTCTAATATTGGATGCAGTTTCGATTGAATGATAGTTGTTACGGGTTTTTGAATCAAATGAAATTCTCAAATTTTGAAAATATTTTAGAACTGCTGCAATATTTCATAGGTATTCAAATTTAATACATTCAATGTAGAAAGTTTAATTTAAAACTGTTTTGGTTAAAGTATGCTACCATCTAGAACAAGACAACTTAAATCATATCGGCAATAAGGCATCATCACACATCAATATATTGACACAAAATTCTTTTAATCCTAAAACCTTTTTTAATTACAAAGATTATCGTTTTTACGATGCGATAGGATATTAATCATGATATAACCATAGTATTATAAAAAGTTCTTTACCAAGATTGTTTTCAAATAAAAATGTGATTATTTTAAAAGCTTTTATCAATTCAATTTTTTTCAAATTTGAATTGAAAATGCTCTTCCGATTTTAAAATGTTCTCTTCTATAACAGAAAGTATAATAAAAATGTCTAATACACTTCCTACGAATTACTATTAACTGACTCGATATTTGTTAAAATCTTAGAAACTTCATTTAAAGTACAAATAAAAAGTTCATACAGCCAAAAATAAAGAAAATCGTATCAAAATAAGCGAGTATAACTAATCAATATATAAAGTTCATGATTTTTCAATTTTAAAAATAACTTGTACCATAAAGAATCTCACGATGTTTCCAATCGAAAAAATCACAGTAATTTAGCCAAGTATCAAATACATATTTTCCGTAAGTGTCATGTTATTCATACATTATTACACCATTCAAAAAAACTACATACAGCGAGAGACGTTCATTTCCCTCGTGATTATTGTTTAGTCAATATTAGAACCACCGTACATTAGCTATGTATCCAGATCATCCTCCCTTTGACTCGAAAAGTACGACACTAGTCCGCCAAATTCCCCACTGTTCTCTTCATCATAGGATTTTCCAATGTCCTGAGGGGAATTCGTCTCTGAGAATTGATCACTGTAATTGTACCCAGATGGTGGTAGTGCATCATCCGGTCCCATACTTCCTTGCATGTAATTTCCGTAGTAACTAGGCGGCATACCTGCTGGGTGATAAGGAGGCATGTTATTTCGTACAGGTGAAGGTTGTTGCTGCATATGCTGCGGCGGTATTAGATTTGTTGGTAGCTGTTGATTTTGCCTAATCGGTGATCCGGTCAACGGCGATGAGTTGACATTCGAAAACCTCATTTGCGGCCTGGAATAAGGTGGTGGGGGCGGCGTTGGATCGCTTTTGTTACTTAAGGGCGAGTCGGATGAAGGGGGTATGGAGATAGGCGAGCTGCGATCCGGCGTGTTTATAGAACTGGTCGCTACGTTGATGGGGCCACCGCCAGAGGGCGATGGATCGAGAGGATGATGCGAATGGTAAACTGGTGGAATGGATGGAGCAGGAGTTCGAACTCGCATTGGCGGGATCGAAGGAGCTGGACTCGTTCTTTGATACGGACTGACGATTGGCGGTGGCTGCCGATAAACGGATGGAGGCATTCCTCTTGGTGAAGGAGCTCCTGCAGAAAAAAAAAGGAAGATGTTTAGAAGAAACATGACAATGATTAGATTGGCATCATCATTCAATAACGTATTGCTTTTGCTGTTAAATTAGGGACATGTCACCAAGGACGTAATACGTGTTACAACTAAAAGTACTTTAGTACTTCACTTTAAAGTAATAAATTTCATAATTTGTATTTAAATAAATTATACGACACTGTTATATAGTTTTTAAGGGTGTTATTTAATTTTGTAGTATCAATAAAAATTACTCTTATTTCGCAATAAATTTGTTTCTTTCTTTCTTTAGCAGTTGTTTCTTTTATTAAGATGAATAATAATAATTGTAAATAAGTAGTAAGCAAACAACATAAATTCATATACGTTAAAATTCGTATTTCCCGCCTGTTATAACTGCAGAGACCCGTAATATTTAACGGACATGTTTATTACAGTTCTCAATAAAGGTGCTGCAATGCCAACATGTTTTAATATGTTTCTACAGACTTGCTTAGTCTCTTACTTTAATTTTCACTACGAACTGTGTTGTATTGGCAAAAATATGTGCCAATGCAAAACTAGATGTGCGGGCTTGCGAACTATGAACATAAAATTTAGGACAATGAAGCACGTTGCTCATTTTGTCGCTTCCACAGTAATGTGGTCCTGAGATGGAGGGGCTAACAGACGGTCGGACTTGATCCATATCGTTGGATAGATGGAAGCGCGTGCTATAACGTTAACAATGGAATGGTTTTAATACCTGTTGTGTTGTCCATGGATAACGACGGTAGTTTGTTTGCTAACTCATATTTAATCTTCTTTTTAATTCCTTCGTGCGTTTCTTTGCGACGTTGAATGATTTGGTAATTAGACATTAAAATGACATTTATTCCAGAAGTGCTGGAATGGTTGTGCGAGTAAAGTGAATATCGGTAGTTTATCGCAACACACAATATTTACACAATATTTTGGCATAATTACATGTTAAATCGGCAAATTGATCGATGAACTCGTTCACATTTTCAGTCAATGGCTGCTTTCCAGTACGCCGTTCGTTCAGCGTTACTGTCCTACATGAAATATTCGTCTGCGTGGTAGTATGGATCAAGTCCCACTGTCCTCACCATTCCAGAACCCCGGTGCAGCGTGAACGACAAAATTAACATCTCTAGTTATGAATCAAAACTAATCTAAAAGAATTCACTTTACACTTTAAAAATTAAGGTGAAAGACAACAATAAAAAAATATCGGACATAGAAAAATTAATCTAAATTTCAATTTCATTTTGTAAACAAATAAATATGTATGACTCCATCCGCCTTTTCTTAAAAAAAAAAAAAAAAAAACAATTATGCTCAATTCTGGGTTTCGTGCGGGTTTCTCAATAGTAAATATCAATAAATCAAATAATCAATTAGTAAATAAAATATATTTTTTAGTTCGTTAAATTTTGACCGCGTGCCAAATTCTGTTTTGCACGTACCCCAAGTCTTTACCATCTTGACGCGTTTTCATGAACGACTTACATTTCAATTACACTCGGTTCTTATAGAATTCGATGCAAACACTTTCGTTAGGCTCTGATTTAAATGTAAGCAGATGCTTTTGCATATAGTAAGCTACGTCCCTGATATTTCATTTCGCGTTGAAAAGAACGCAGAGCTTTTTCTATCCACAATTCTGATCCTCTAATAAACCCCGATGTTCCAAAAATCTTTTTATTTAATGATCCGATACAATTTTATCTAAGTTAACTTGAATTGCTGCAAATGTCAAATTGAAAACTAGAATTTCACGTAACATTTGGAATTCACTCTGATTGTGACACTTACCATGCATATATGGTGGCTGTGATTGACTCATAGGCGGCAACTGTCCAACAGTATTCTGACTTCCAGCCATGCTATTAGACACCGGCACACAAGTAGCCATTTGCGAATTCGATACAGGTGGCGTAGGAGAATTTTCCGCATGTGGTGGAGGTTGATCGGCGTAGTAATTATGCCCCATGCCCATTGGCGAATAATTTCCAGCTCCTGGTTGCGCTTGCAACATTCTAGTGATAACAGAAGGAGTCGGTTGCGTTTGCGAAAACGGTTGGGGTGGAGCTGCGATCGCTAATTCAGCACCGTGCATCGCCGCCGCGTTCGCCAGAGCTATGTCGTCACTAGCAACAGTATCTACTGTAGTTGGAATATTGGACTGATCATCTAGAACGTCCGACGAGATGCTAGTAGAAAGTGAGGTTGGAGTAACACTCGTTGTAACACCCGCGGCAGCTGCAGCCGCAGCAGCAGCCGCTTCCTTCTCCAACGTTTTCTTTCCTTTCCCCCTACCACGTCTTTTCTTAGGTGATCCGTCAATCGGCGTTGATGGGGGAATTTCACTAAATATCGGAATGGTAACGCCAGGCGGTTCTGATAATTCAGGGTTACTTTGCATATCAGGACCGACCTGTAACGTTGCAATTTGTACTACGTTCGAAAGTTTCTTTTTTCCGCGTTTTTTGGGTGCCTTAGTATCAACTGTGGTGGTAATCTCTTTCTTCTTAGCTTCTCTTTCTTTACGCTTCTTTTCCTTTTCTAATTGCATTGCAACTAGTTGCAATTGCTTGTTAGCATACTCTTCTTCTTCCATTAATTTCTCCATTTCTTCTTCGTCCATTTCCTCAAGATTCTTGTTTATCTCATCGATCGGATTCAGTTCGTCGTCCACGTCGTTATCGTCGACAATGTCATCGGGAAGATCTTCTATGGAAGAATTGAGATTATCCAAATCAAAGTTTTCTTCTGGTGTAGGTTCAGGATTAATCTCCGCACCCGCTGGTTTTTCCGGTGGTAATACAGTTGTAGGTTGAGTTTCCGGAGTAGATTTCACTTCTGTCGATACTGATTCGGCTTTATCTGTAGAAGGCGGTGATACTTGCTTTTCCCTTTCTTTATTTTTCGGAGGCTTTTCTTCCACATCCGCTTCTCCTTCTTTTTCAACACTTTCTTCCTTTTCATACTCTTCATCATTATCCTGGTCTTCGTCCTCATTCGCTACGTAATCATCATCACTTTCAATTCTAGGCGGGGCTTTCCGAGCTCTGATTTCATCATCGCTGTCAGAAGCCAAAACATCGGCGTAGTTAATTTTCTTCCCTCTAGTTCTTCTACCAGCAGTTTCTTCTTCCTCTTCATCATCATTAAGACCGCCATATTTGATACGACGTTTTTTCTTTTTCGAACGATCCTCGTCAGAATCATCGAAATGCTTTTTACTTTTCTTGGATCGTTTCTTTTTCGAAGTTGTTGTATTTCTAGACGATTTTCTCCTACTCGACCATTTCCATGAAATATCGCTCTCTTCCGTATCCGACTCATTCCAAACAGATCTTGATTTCTTCTTTCGTGGTATTTCTTCCTCATCTTCCTCTGTGTCATCATTTATAAAATCTTTGTCGTATCTGGAAGTGCGAGCTCTAGTCGATCTTCTAATAGGTCCTTTTCTTCGCCTGCTACTATAAACTTCGCTAGTATCACTGCCCAAATCTTCTTCAAAATCGTCATCGTCTTCTTCATCCGAACTTGATCCTTTGAAATCTTCATCTGAATCCGGATCATCGCCACTGCTGACATCTAGACTGTTCAATTTCCTGTGCTTCTTTCGTCCTAAGAATTTCTTTACCGGTTTTACTTTGTCTTCATCTGAATCGTGATGCTCTGGAGGTACAACTGCGGGTGGTAGCTCTTTAGTTTCCACAGGCACAACAGGTGGGGGAGGTTCCAATTCTGGCTGCCCACTTTCAACTTGTTCTTTCTCAGCATTAACTATGGTTGATATGTCTTTACCGCGTCCTTGATTGCCCGCACCTTTAACTGCTTCCATTTCATCTTGAATGGCGGAATTGATAAGTTCGTCATAATCGTTGAATCTGTAGCTGTGAGCTTGTCGTCTTTGCCTCAACTGATATATTGGTTCATCACTATCGGAACTGGAACTGGTTTCCGACGATGACGATTGCTCTGATTCCGATTCTTCATCCTCCAGGTCTTCTTCTTCGCTCTTTTCTTTTTTCTTGCGTTTCTCTTCGGTATCCTTAACAGGCAAAACATTCGCGAGGCTTATGCCGACGTATGCCAATCTTTCTTTACGTCGAACCTCTATCTCGCGTTTTGCCATCTTTTTGTCAAACTCGGCAAGTTTTTCTTCCAATTGTTTCACTAAAGTATTATGCTGGCATGGTGGGCAAAACCAATCACCCTCTGGAATGATAAACAGAGCCGGACGGAGGCAAGAACAGTGCCAACCGTTGTCGCATCCGTCACATAGTAGTATCCACTCAGGATGATCCGATTTACCGCACTTCTGGCACGCATGATCATCGACATCATCTTCAATGTCATCTTCTTTCCGCGCAGTTCTTGCTCGTTTTAAAGGTTGAGGCTCACCAGTATCCTCGATATCACTTTCTGGTGAAAACTCATGATCCGATTTGAAAAGTGGACTCTCGACTTCACTGTATTCTGCAATTTCCTCCTCCTCTTCTTCAACTTCATCATTTGAAGTACTAGATCCACTACTTGACCGCCAAGGGTTAGATTCGTCAAATATTTTTCTCGGATCTTTATGTTTTCGCTTTCTTTTTCGTTTCTTCTTTTTCTCTTCAACTTCCGGAACGTCAATTGTAACCTCGTCTTCTGTTGGCGGTTTAGGTCTTTTTCTTTTTTCCGCTTTGTAGTCTTTATCTATATTCTTTTTGTTTTTCTTTTTGGAATCTTTAGGGTCGGTCATTGTAATATCTTCAAGCTTTCGTCTTTCAGCTTCTTCCTTAATTTTCAACTGAGCAATTCGGCGCGATTGTCTAACATGACCCACTGTTACATTATTTAATTCTTCGATAGCAGCGGGAACGTCTAAACCCAATAAAGTTTTCTTTCTTGCTGCCCTTGGTTTTTTAACAGGTTTCTCAGCAGGGGCGTCAGAATCAATCTCTGTTTCCTGCTTTTTCTTGTACGGTTGTGGTTTCCTTTTTGGGGACTGCTCCTTTGTTTTCTCTTCATCGCTACTGCTAATCTCTTGCTTTTTCTGCTCTTCAATACTCCGTCGAAGTTCTAAATCAACTTGCCGCTTTCCTTTTGTTTTTCTTCTTTTACCACCCGTTGGCATAGAAATCTCCGGTTCCGTTATACCTCTTTTCCTCAGAGATCGTGTCATGACAGTTGATTGCGGACATTGTTCTATGTCTAACTGAAATGAATTCAAAGTCATCCCTTTCACGTGCACAGTGTCGTATGGGTCAGGTACAGCCAAGGGATCGTCTTCAATGATAACAACATCGCTATTATCCCCACCGCCCGAAGATTCAACGGATAAGGGAGAATCGGCCGGTTCAAGAGGATTTTCTTTTAACTTTTGGATATTAACGCAAGTAAGAAACGGGCCGTTACTTTTAGAAGGTTTCCCACCTTCTTTATAGATTGGTTTAATTGTCATTCCTCCCCTAAGAGGTATATTTTCATTACAGTTTCTCGCCGATATCCGTCTGCCGTCACTTTCAGCTGTCAAGTCGATAGTTTCGACGTCTGTGCCGGAAGGAATTTGATTATTTGAGAGTCTTAATCGCTTTGAGTGTCTTACGTCAACTTCTTCGATTTGTTTTAGTTCCTGTGTGTTTTGTATACTTTTTCTTGGACGCCCTTTACCCTTTTTGTTAGACTCGGGTGAAATAACATCTATTGGATGTACTTGTGGATGATCTCCAGGTTTTCGTCTGGTACTCCTTCTCACCATATTATTCTCAATATGATCCTCAATTTTAACAACATTCAGAAGGGGATCTGTATTATTAACAATATTCTTTTCGCTGTTTTGATCATTTTTATCGTTAATTAAAGCTTGTGGTTTAATTTCTTTCCTGAGAACTAAATTTTTGTTGCGCGTTGCGTAAGACTTAACAGATAACATTTGATTAGGTCTTCTACCTCTCAAGAACCTAAGAGGTTGTGGATTTGGCGCCTTTTCTTTGAGATTCTCATGTTTATTTTCAACATCCGATTTTTCTTGTTTTGTGTTGAACTTACTTGATGTAGTTCCTTCGACTTTTTCCAGAATCTCACATTTAGCTTGGACGTTGGTGATTTTTATAGCTTTTATGGCATCAATACCAGATCTAGTGTCATTGGTATCTTCATCGGTTTCAATAATAACTACAGGTGAATCCTTACTTTCCAATTCTGTTTGTGTTTCTTCGGTAGCATCAAAACGAGGTTCTTTATTACTTGACTCTTTCTCAACATTTTTGTGAGCGGATTCGGATTTTTCAATAATGTCATATTTAGCAGCTTTATTTTTTGATTCAGAGTCTTTGGTATCGCCATCCGCATCTTTAATTTCTTCTGCAGTAGTTTCTACTTGAACATTTTCATTCACTATGTCACTTTTCCCTGTTAACGTCTGCTCTGTAATATGATCATGATTAATGCTTTCATCAGATCTTGACTTATCCCCTACATCAGCCTCTCTCTCACTTTTTACATTTTTTATCTTCAAACAATTTGCAATAGAAAGTTCTTCTTTTTTTGTATCTGAAGAATGTAAAGACTCTTCTTCTTCAAGCTTCTCAGTATTACTATCACTTGCTACAACCTCTGTTATATTTGCTCTGTTTTCATTGTCTTTCTCTGTTGGATGCAATTGTTGAGAGGATGAAGAATAGTTTTCATTATTTTCATCAGTAATGTGCATGGATTCATTAGTTGTACTAGAAGTATTAGTATTTGAATCTATTTGTACATTTGTAATATCTGTTATAACTTGTTTGTGTTTGTCATTTTTATTAAATACTAAATCGGTACTGATGCTGCTGCTATCAATATCTTTCGTATTATCTCCAATGTCAACTTGATTTTCTTTGGACAACAGATCATTATTTTCTTCCGTTTGATTACTATCAATAACATTATCACTAATTTTTGCTACAGGTTCATTCACATCTTCTCTGCTGGGCGCGTCATTAAAAATATTTCTTGTACTCTCTGCTTCGCATCTTGTTTCCATAGATTTTAATTCTTTACTATTTCTATTATGATTGATTGTGTCTTGTGCTTCTGAATCCTCGTTAACCTTCTCAGATATACTAATAGAAATGTTGTTAATGTCTTCAGAAGCACAATCTGCAATATTTTGCTTATTAACTTGTTCAATATCAGTAGTCGAAGTTGGAACATCGTCAGCAGAAGTCATCTCATCAGCATCCATTTCATCGCTACTTGAGTCAATCCTTTCTAGTTCAGAAGCGCCTGTGACTTCTCGATCCTCTAAACAAGAATCTGGAAGGACAGACTTGATTGTAGTATCGACTTTCTCCCCAGAATGAATAGATGCAATAGAATTGCTTTCGTCTGAAGTTGTAGGTTCTTCCTCAATAACAGTCGAGGAAACCTTTTCCTCAATTCTGGTTGTTACTTCGTGATCTGAATCATTATCTCTTAAATCATTTCGTAAATTGGAAATGCCACAATCAGATGTTGTAGCTTCCTCTGGACATTCACTATTTGAACTTTCAGGATTTTGAAAAGTTGTCACAGATTCCGCAGCTGACAAAACTTCCACGTTATTATCACGTGTTTTACTTTCTTTAAAAATTTCGCTTGGTGCTAAACTATTTTTTGATGATGGATTGGATTCAGTAGGGTTTTCTGTCTCTGATGTAACTAAACTAACATCACCGCAGTCTGATTTATCTTCACAAACTTCACTCGCGTCAAAGTCACTAGTATTTGTCGGTGTTTCGTCACATTTTTGTCCGAGTTCACTTTCTTTGGGGACCTTATCCTCACTTTCTATCACCAAAAGTTTTTCAGAAATTTCTTTATTATTGTCTATTACATTTTCGATATCTACATTTTCAGGAACTTTAGAGTGTGATGGATTATTTCCAACGAGATTTTGATCAGTCTTCTCAAAACAATGCTCCGAAGCTCCAACGTCGCGAGACTCATCGGGCGGTATTGGCGCTGGTGATGCGTTCCGCGATCTCGTGTTCTGACTGTCAACGACTGTTGAAGCCCCGAAACTCAACGAAGCCGTTTTCATCGGCGATGTATTTGGGGAAAAAGAATTTCCAAAGAAAAAAGTTTGTCTCAATGGCGAACTAACATTTTCAGATGACAATGCATCAGGAGAATCCACTGCTTTATTAGCACTATCACTATCTTCATTATTAGTATTGTCCAAAATAGTTTCACTGGTGTTATTCTTATCCTCTGAAGACGTCTCTGAAGATTGTTCTAAGCTCTTACACGAAATCTGTTCTGATGGGGGGTTTTCCAGTGGCAAGGATTGGGTTTCAGATGTTTCACAATCATCCGATTTTTCTTTTGACTCCTTCTCTTTCGATTCATCTAAAGATTTATTTCCTGTTTCACAGTCCTCACCATTACCTTCCCCACTCACATAAAGCACTGGATCTTCAACTACTTCTCCGATAATCGGTGAATCTTCTTCATTTCCATTTATGGACTCGTTCGGAAAACCGGAACCTTCACCTTGAACCAGCATTAAAGGTTCCTCAATCTCATCATCTAATTCCTCATCTTCTAGATCCTCATCATCAACCTCTTCATTGATATAGGTCATGTATTTCTTTTTTCCTAAGAGGGTAGGCCTATCGAAGCGCGGTTGTTTTAGATTTGAAGGTATTGAGTAGATGTCATCTTCCATTGCCCTCTTGTAACAAATAGCATCGTAACTAGCACTTTGAACTGCTTTACCAAGGTGGGTGGGGTTAGGATACAGCAACCCTTTTTCCATAGTATCATTTCGGATGTACTTCCCTTTTATGCCCATAAACTCTTTCTTTTGTATATCAACATGCGGTTGAGGCATTAGTTCAGTTATTGGCTTGATTCTCAGACATGGTGTTGCTTTAACTGATAAATCTAGACAAGTTTTATCATCTATCATGTCATCATTATTGGAAATATCCTTCGAGCAAAGATTTAATACATCTTCGCAACTTTCCTCAGGGGATTTCACTTCAACTTCTTCTACTTTAGCATCCTCAGCTTTATCATGGTTATCATTCAGATCACTTTCTATTATTTTTTCCTTTTCCAAATCTTCATTAGTGTCATCATATTTACTTTCAACGGGTTTTGTTTCCAATTTTTCACTTTCGGGTACCTCTTCCTTGTCTTTACCTTCTACCTCTCCATTTGGCAAATTTGCATTCTGTAATTTGTTTTCCACGACATCTTTGCTACTCTCAGAAATTGTGGTAATAGCAGCTGTGCATTCAGTATCAATTTCCATTTTCTCATCGATTGCATTGTCGGAGTCAATTTTAGGTTTTGGTGATGCAGGTTTTGTTTGCCCAGTATCCAGTGTTGGCTTTTCAACTTCCACACTGTTACTATCCTCATTACTAACGGGTTCTGAACTGCTTTTAGTAGTGTCACCATTCCCAAGCTGCGTTATTAGTGACACTAAGCCATCTCGATCCCTGGAAAAGAATTCAAAAAATAAGTATGCTTAGGATTACATATCTCCGATACCCAATAGGGTACGAAGACTAATGCAAAAGAAAGTGTGACATTTATATAGTTAGACATTTTAACACAAATTTATAATATTATAACGCGAATGTAGTAATTCTCAATGTAGCATACAGTTTTGCAGCATTATCCGTCAACAATACTCTTATTACACGCAAATAAATTGCAAAACTTTTATGATAAATGAAATAAAATTGAAAGTGAAAATTAATATAATATTATTATTATAATTATACCGCCTAGTCGAAAGCGGCCCGAGCCCTATAATTGGATGCTTCACTGCGATACTGCATTTCGTATAGTTTAGACAAAAAGGAGATTGTCTGAATTAATGACGGATTGAAATGGAGTTTTTACTAATTGCTAAAAAGCATCATTAATTCGTGTATTTGTAAAATTATTTATTTCAAATGAAGGGAGTTGTTACTTATTGAGCCTACAAATCTGTTGATTGTTAACATTGGTTTGTTTCTTTATTTTTGTACACTAGTTTAACCTTAAGAACAAAGTCTCATGTAAATATTGTACATATTCAATCCAGTCATCTACTTCCCTGTGGTGTATGTGATAATACTATCATTTCCTTATTGTATTGATCTAATTTTCCACTAAAAGTAAGGTAAACAACACATAAGTATCGGCACCCTCCGCACCACACAAGTTTAATTTATTATATAGTAATATAATATATGTGTTGTTTACCATACTATGCCACAGTCCTTGCTATCATTATTCATTATTCACTAAAAGTAAGTTAATAATGTTAAAATTTTAAGTATAAATTTTACGCATAAATTATCTCCTTGATCTGTGTGATCGTAGCAAATTGTAATAAAAGTCAAGATATATATTCTTCCTTTTTTAACCTATAAATGCAGTTCTAATAAGAAAAACATAATTCGCTTATATTATTTGTTATTTCCAGCACATTTCATTTCATTAAATGCGGTACAACTAAACTTAAACTATTTGCGCGTACCTAGCAACCAGCGACCATGTTTCATCATCAGGATCATCTTTATAAACACGGATTTGGCAACTCTCGTCACATTGGAACCAATAAGCTCGTCCCATTCTATCTCTGCCCAATGGCTGTGTTCGTAATTCTGTAGCGGACATTTTGTTGATCTCGTTCTTAAATTTCTGATTATAATCAAACTGCATCTCTAATAATTCCTATTAGAACAGATTATATGTACAAAACCAGTGTTATTTGATTTGTAATATGGAACACTTACCTTCAGTATCCTAAGCTTAGACGTAATACGAGCTTTTTTATAACCAAACCGTTCGATCTCCCATGCATCCTGGCTGCTAAATGTATGACAGGTCTTGATCAACGCACGCTCCCATCTATCATTTGAAGACACTGATCTGCGTGCTCTTCTCATTAACTTAACATGAAGTTCGATAAGTTCATGAGATACTAAAATACGATTATAGAATTAATAATATTACAACTATTATTATTGTTATTAATATTATTAAAAAGTAATTTGATATATGAAGAACATGTATCTACTTAAAAAATATGTTATTATCGCGACGTTTTAATATATATGTTTCTGATGCATCTTCATTAATTAATTCTTAATTTCATCCTGCATTTTTGATGTACGTTTAGTTCATAAAACTTAAATGCCTGGTATTATCAACAATTACTTATGATTAAAATTGCCATTGCTCAATGCAAATAAAAAACTTGTTTATTTTTATTGAGAAAAAACACGACAAAAAATGTTATGAAAACTCATTTCACCAATAGCACTATTTACTTTTTAGGGTAACAAAGAAATTACTAACAAGTTATTTATTAGATGAAACATTATCAAAATTACATTCCGAAAAGGAAGGATGGTAAAGCTTGCAATGCAGTTTATTCTTGTAGGGATAATTACGAAGAATCAAATAAATACTTTGTAATTCGTAATGGTTCAACACACAGT
Source organism: Oryctes borbonicus (assembly GCA_902654985.2). NCBI lineage: Eukaryota > Metazoa > Arthropoda > Insecta > Coleoptera > Scarabaeidae > Oryctes > Oryctes borbonicus. The sequence goes on from LR736890.1 coordinate 702,281, forward strand.
CCTAGATGATCGGAAAACTCTATCCGAAATTGTTTTACCTTCTTGTGTGTTCTCGAGCATCTCCTGTAAATCGACAAAGTCGATGTTCGCCAAGCCGCATGTTACTCCGAATTTCTCCAAAAAGCCACATATCACGGCGAAATTCGGATCACTTTCACAAGAAGCTTCGTTTTCCGACGCCATTGTACCCGCTATGTTTGACAGCGGTTCAACGCGAAACACCACAAACACTTCTTCGTGTCATAGGTCGACGTTACGCATTGTTCGTTCATGTTTTTACGCGAAACGTGCGTCCGGGAAAAATATAAATTTTATACTCCATTCGGTAATGGGCACAAAAATTAATAACAATTTACAAACACCACTCTTAGGAACATAATAACGCAATTCGAACTATTGACATATAGAATGCGCTGTTGTCGCTTACATTTTAGTCGATTTACTATTGGAAAATATTTTTAATTAATAACCGCGAATAGTTAAAAAAATATATACAAATAATAACATTAAACAAATTTAATATTAACAAAAAGGAAGAAAATCGACTCTACAATCTATAATATATTTCCTAACATTTTATAAACAAATGAACAACATCCATAATTAATTATGGTTACATATGGTTTTTATAATTACTACATAATGTTTAAAAATAAACCTAAATTTTTATAGTTACAATAAATTTTAGTTATAAAATCCATTAGCAATTTCCTCTGCATCGTGCGCATGCGTGTTTAATTTACCGTTCGATAGATATATACAGGAAGCAAAAAAAGAACCAAGTTACAAATAATCTAATAATGGCGGAGTTTCTTGTATGCTTAGCGGTTTAATTTTGCATGGATTTAGTCGATATATTTTAGTGAAAGTGATTGAAAATGCAGCTGCAATAAGTAAAGAAGGATTCAAGAGGACTACTAGTTCGTAGAGATCATTAGGAATTAGGTATTATCACGTTTTATATCCTTGATTATTAAGGACGGGTATCCAAACATGGCTTGAAAAACATTACGTATTTATACTGCGTTTTTTCTATCTTTTATAGTTACATTTACAGTTATACGTTTATTTTACGAATTCGAGGCGATTTCTTTCCCGATTTTTTAAATTTTCCACTGAATGATTATTAATCCATACGTCGGAACATGTTTGAAAGTGTCTTAATCCGTTGGTGACTCAATAAATACTTTGGAAGCATTTAGAAATTCGTAATTTACTGCCTTCTTAAAATGTTATTACATTGTAACATGCGGAAATACGCGAAAATCTTCCTTTTTTTTGTTATTGTTTTCCATTTTAACCAATATTTTAGGCATTTTATTCGGAATCTGTTGACTAGTGATAATGATTAGTGATTAAATAACCTAAATATACGAATCTGACAAATACCTCGTACTTGACATAACGTGCGGGGGCGCCATCTATTTAAATACGAAGGAGTTATTTGAATTAATTTAAAATATATGGAAGGATAAAATACGATTAATGGAAGAAATTGAGATTAGTTTGTGATCACTTTCACAAAAATATAAAGAAAAGGTAATCCTGCACTTTGGGGCTTCCATTTTATACGTATACAAAGACTAATGCAACGCTTCAAAATTTTGGTTGGTTATTTTAACTGTCAGTTGCGAATCGTTCAGCGAAATTTAAATATTTTAGTTACGACAGTTTATTTATTAGTTTGCTTTAATTTTTTCTATTAAAAATAGGAAAAATGTGATTTAATCATGTGGAAAAGAGTAATAATGATCAATATTACAATCGTTGCATAGATCACACAGTCAATAATGTTTTGCAAACAGTTATTGATTAAATTTTAACAACCGTATATTTACCGTGTTGCAATTTTGTGGTTCTAATAAGGAAATTAGTAAATAAATATGACTATTTAATATGTTTCTCTTAACACTGATATTCTAATCTGACTCCGCGAAATGGGAGCCGTAAGCTCGCTTATTACCAAAGAAAATTATACTATACTATACATATAATTTCAGATTACAATGGCGAGTCCATCGCCACAAAGTAGTCCAATGCCGCCACCTCAAGCGCCAAGTCCGATGGGGCCTCCATCGCAGAGTCCGGCTCCATCTCCGTCTCCCCACAGTCCCTATCAAGGACCACCAATGTCAGGTCACCTAAACGGACCTCCACAACATAGTATGCCTCCTGGTCCACCGTCTGGACATCCGGGTATGGGTTCAGTTCCACCACCAAACATGCCCGGACCTGGCCACCACGGTCCTCCTGGATCACATATGTCACAGTCTCATCCCGGTATGCCTCCTCATGGACCACAGCCGCATGCTGGAATTCCGCCTTCTCCGCATTCCAATCCGCCTGGTGGTCCTCCGCAAGGTCATCCTGGTGGTCCACCTCAAGGACACTCCCCCCATCAAGGACCTCCTCCCCAAGGACACATGCCACCGCAACATGGAGGCGGGCCTCCTATGCAGGGTCATCCGGGAATGCCACCAGGAAATCCACCTCAAGGTCATCCTGGTATGCCTCATCAACCTCTTAGTGGACCTCCGCCGACACCTGGACATCCGGGAATGCCGCCTGGCCCTCCGCATGGTCATGGAATGCAACAAGGTCAACAAGGTTATCCACCACATGGAATGCATCCACAACAAGGGCAGGTGAGATTAATTTCTGTTTTCTTACATTGTTTTTATTCATTTTTTATCCGGTAATTAAAACAACTAATGATTTTTTACTATTTAATATACCATGGAACAATATTACTAAAATATTAAACAATAAATTCTTTAAAATGCGCAATAAGAATAAATTCATAACGCAATTTTGGATAGTCAGATTTGATACGCGATATCAAGTCGTAATTAGAGGTGAAATTTGCGAATAAGCATAAATTTGGTACAATTTATCAAGTTTTTCTAAAAAACTTTTTTTGTATTCATGCATTTCGATTTTCTTGTTATTTTAGGGTACGTTTATGTTGGTTACCAATATTGCCGGTTTTTGAAATAGGAAATTCCTAAGTTTGATTAAGAAAAAGGTGAGATATCGTGGAGCGAACGAAATTCTAAGAAAATACAGCAGTATTGAGAATCGAACTAACGGGATTCGACTATACTTCACACATTACTTAAATTCGCTAAATACCTCGCCAGGTTATGGGTTGTTGAAATAAACAAGAGAATTGCGGGAACAAATTATCTTTATTCAATCTATTATGGTACAAATCTTAATATATGATATGTTTAAATCTAACTAAAACATTGTGAAATTCGTGCTAATATTGCACCATAGTGACGCAATCCATGTAAGTGTACTTATAGAAAAGGAGACATGTTGTACTTATTGAAAAGGACCACAAGTTGCAGTATTAACATTTACAATTCAACCTTTCTTGATCTGCCCTTCTCTCGATCTCGATATATTTCTGCGCCAATTCCTTTGAAGCAGTTGCCAAGAAGTTTGGATTCATCAGATCGAATTCTTCGCCCAAATTCTCCACTACAAATCATTGAAAAGATATACCAAAAGGATATTTTAAACGCTTCAAGAATATTTACCGCTACTATCACAGACATAGCCACCAGCCTCTCTCACAATAACCACACCCGCTGCAGCATCCCACGGTTTTAAACCGTCACATTGGTAGGCGTCATTGTAACCGCAAGCTACGTAACATAGTCCTAGAGAAGCACAACCAAAAGATCTGATGCTAAAATGAATGGAAAATCAGATTGTTTAAAATTGGAAATTTAGTAAATTTAGCACGTACCCTTCCATAATGCTGATTAGATGGTGTAATCGATGCATGTACATTGGCTTTAATGTCTGTGATCTTGCAAGGCTTAATTCATAGTTCAAATTAGACTGTTCAATTTCTGAAACCAAAAAAAATGTTAAATATTACTTATTTAGTAATTAAATGTGACCTGAAATTTTTAGAGGTTTCTATATCATATTTCTAATCAATAGAGAACATAGTTTTCTACACCAAAATCTCTTTTACGGCAGTGTTATTTTATTATTTACCTGTAACATCTCTGGTGCAAATTTTTGTACCATTTCTATATGCCCCTTGGCCTTTTATAGCTGTGAATGTCTCATTTAGAAAGGGATTGTGTACGATGCCGGCCATTAATTCCTTATTGATCGCCAAACCAACTGAAATTCCAAAGATAGGCATCTTTCGAACATAATTCGCGGTTCCATCAATGGGATCTATAATCCAAGTTGGATCATCCGTTAAATCTGGAATGTTACCTGTTATCGTTGATTCTTCTTCCCCGATAAATCTAAAAATTGTAGAAACGATACCCAGGATTAATTTAATTTTTGATTCAGCGCTCGCTTCGTAGAAAATGTGGCGTATGCGAAAGTTAAGAACTATAAGACGCAATTAGCAACAGCCGCATCAATTTTTCTTTTATTGTTACATCCAATTCACGATTGGGTATATGATTTTCACGTTTCCATAGCAATCGCGCTTTATTAATTATTTAATTTAGGATTACCGTCCCAAATCTGTAAAATATTGTAGAATATTTACCCAGACGTAGTATGCGTTAGCTAATTATTTTATATCAATATCATTTGCGATAACAAAGGAAACAAAACATTTTACAGTGGCATATGAAATTTACAATCCTAACAAATTTCTTTAATCATCTTTAACAATAGCGTAATTTGGAAATATTCATCATGACTTTATATCATTTTTAGATCATGACCTTACCTTACACTTTTTTTTGTTTTTTGTCTCGTGCTGTATCGCATATCAAGTACATTCCGCAAGAAAATTATACGATATTTTCAACTTCCTAATACCCGCTCTATAAATATTATGACTACTACGTCGAGTTAATTTTAACAAACGACTTTAAGGAAATGAATAATAAGCAAATAATAATGTTCACGCCTAAATGCTGTGGCAATGAATGGCACTGCATCGGTACTTCACAATAATGTTAATGGCGTAAGGTAATTATTTCGAGTAGGAAAAATTTCTTAACACGAAACATTTACATGTAATTTTTTTAAAACGAATGCTTGTTTGAATCATTATACCACAAGGAAAATATTACGTTGTGAATCATAAATAAATACAGGAATATGCGTATTACATACTGAAAACTAGTCTGTGGCAAAAAAGAACTCTTAAATATTGACAACTTCGAAGCTAATTATTACCAACTGATATTACTTTTTTCTGTTGGTGATAATAATAATAATTCATACTTTCACATCGTCGAACAGCTCTCGTCGCTTGCAGAAGGCATTGGACTATCATGAGTTATTATGGTACTTGTGCCTGTAGATGTTCACCCTTAGCATTCGGCAAATTTAGAGAAAAGAAATCTATGGTAAAAACCTTACTCCGAGAGTTGCGAGCCCGGGATTTGAACCCAGTACCCCTAGTTATACTGGAAAAGTTGACGCTCATTTGCGAAATATTATTAAAAAAAGGAACATAGTGTTGTCTATGTTAATAAGAAATCTGCTTTTCCTTTATTAAGCTTGCGTTTTAGCTGGCGTATTGTTGCGAAATTATCTTAATTCATTGCGGTAGTTGACAGTCTTTTTTTTCTCGACGTTTGGAGTATAAAAAAATAAAAACTAAGAAACGTGAAAACAATAAGGAACAAGGGGTATTTTTAAGTTATTTTCCACTATTCAATTGATTCCCGTGTTTTTACAAATTTCCTTCACGCTTATATTTGAGAATATATATTTAAGAATAATTTTAATGTAAAACGTTATACAACATTATTAAACACTATAAAAACCTGTTCATTTAAATTATTGAAAATTCAAATTGCATTTTTAAAACGAAGCTACATTAATGATATTAAGACGAATTTCCCACTTCCAGGCCAGACCGTTGTATACGATCTTTTTAGAGTTGACTACGTTTTTAATGTTCTTGTTAATTAATAAAGTAGTACATATTAATAAATTAATAAATTAATTAATTGTTTAAATACCGGTACCACAAAACCAGGAAAGCCTCTCGTTATAAATTTTCCTAAAATATATGATTTTCATTGTACGTAAATACACATTTTAATAGATGAAAATAGGAATAATTTCTTTGTTCGAAAAAATCTGGGGATATTAATTAACTAATTAGCTCATAGGGTACAAGTTATTTAGTATGGAAGATCCTCTAATGCAGTGAATGCTCAGAAAATACTCCAAGAATATGCTAGGAATTAGTTTTGTATCGATTTTAGTCACGTAATAGAAACACTGTTTGGAGACATACATCTTTCTCTACTAAAAATTGCCGATTTAATACAATTTTTTATATGAAAAAAACTTTCATTTCTTCCTATAAAAAAATAATACGGAATTTTAAGTGTTCACCTTGAGATATACTCGCAATTACGCATTTATTACGGTACTTTCGTGATATAAAAGATCACGTTCCAAAAATAAGCGAAACCAAAGACGAAAAATGAATGAAACTTATAATTATTCCAAATTCTCGAATGTAAATTTTCCTAGATGTAATCAACATTTATTAATAGATGGACTTGATTGCCTTTGATTTCGTTGGTTTGGTATACTTTTTTTTGTAATACTTTTTTTTTCTATTCTAGCTTCTAGTCGAACGCCTACATTAAAAAAAAAGGAAAAGGAAAATAAATTTATTGTCTGAAGTAATTGTTTGCAGAGAATTTAGATAAAGGAAGAATATACATGTCTGCCTCATTTTTGAAGATAACAGATAAAAGAACCGTTTTCATTTGTCTGAATATTATTTTGAATAACTATTAATTTTTGAAGAATTTTGTACAAACTACATACTTGATTTTTTTTCTTTTAGGCGTGGAGTGGCGACAGCAAACATTTCATTGTTAGTTGCAGAACTAAAGCATATTTGATAAATTGCAATAATTAATGACTTTTCAAGTTTTAATAGCAAAAAATTCAAATATTCCAAAAAATGGTGGCCAGCAGAGAGTACAAAATAATGTTTTAATTAAAAATTATCGCTTATTTAAGAAGTTAATATAATAAAGTGAAGCACATTTTATCCCATTAATGTCCCGTGATCAAGAAAAAGAGCTTTTTGCAAACATAAAAATTGAATACTGAAATTTTAATGCTTTGGTAGTGATTCACACTAATACAAAAAATTTTTTCGAATGTTTTTTTTTTATTTATAATAAAAGAAAAAAAAATCACTATGTAAAACTTACTTATGCAACGGAAATCGCGCTTTTAGCTTTTGAATGAGTATCTCCTCCACTTTTAGATCATATTGTGTGACTAAATCCCATATCTCTTCTTTCTTCCGTGTTACTTCCACATCCTTAGCTTCCCTTAGCGTCTGGAAAAAAGATAAGAAAACAATTCAAATCACACTGCGAACATCGAAAAACTTTGCGGAGTTATTTGGAACGCAATCTTTACATTTCCTGCTTCCAAAACTAACGCGTAGGCGTACTCAAAGTACTCGGTCACTTTTCTAATACTGTTATTTTCGCACATCGTATTTTTCTTGTTTTTTTTTTGGTAACCGCGTTGTACTTGCTGCGCCCGAACGCGAACGTCGTTCAAGAAGGGTCTGGGGTTTCGTAGGTACGCAAAATCAGTCACGGAAATCTTAACATTCGTTTTAAATACCCGCGGCAACGATCGAGTAGACCTTGGATGGTTGAATGAGAGAAAAAAGCAGACTTTCTATGCTTTATCTATCTCGACGATATTACCTTGTATATTTGCTTATATTACCCCGGGAGATTATATAAAACGCAAGATTCATAATGCAAATAATAGAGCGAAAATAGGGTTTCGGCAATTTTCTCTATCCTCTTTGTTTGTATTGTTCTTACTTTATTAATTGAATTATTTCGGTTTTAACTATCTAGATTATTGCGAAATCCTCTGAATTCATCGCTGTGGTTGGCAGTCGTCTTTTTTTCATTTTCTCGACATTTATAAAAAAATTAAAAGTAAGAAACATAAAAAGTGTAACAACGAACAAGAGGTTTTTTCGAGTTATTTTCTGCTCGATCGATTCCCATGTTTTTTACAAATTTTCTTCACGCTTATATTGCGGTTTGTGTCGAAGAATAACTTTACTATAAAACCTATTATAATAGAATAACAACATAAAAACCCACCATAAAGAAACCTGTTAATTTACATAGTTGAAAATTCAAATTGCATTAACGAAGCTACATTAACGATATTAAGATGAGCTTCCCGCTTTCTAAAATAGTAAATCGGAAAAAAGATCATCGTTGTATACAATCTTTTTTAGAATCAACCACGTTTTTAATGTCCTTGGCAAAGTCGTTAATTAATAAGGTAGCTTATATTAATTACGTCAATTGTGGTTATTTAAGTAGCGGGTATTACCGTTTTATTGATTCAGAAGTACGCTTTTGTTTCACAAGACCAGAAAACCGGTTGTTATAAATTTTGTTAAAATATATGATTACTATAAACATTGTACATTTTAATAGATGGAAATAGGAACAAACATTTTTTATTTTTTTCGCAAAAAGATATTTAGCACTTTGGGTGGTCGAAAAAAGCAACTTATTACACAGGTAACTAAAATCCTTTTAATTTTATTTCAAATTCAGTTAAATCATACTTGGTAACCTCACTGCCTCACTTTCCTAAATAATTTTGAAAAAAATCAAGTTTTACTATGATTTACTCTATGCAATACACTGAAACTATTTTTACAGTATCTGCATTTTACAAAAAGAATTTTCATAATTTACTTTTTCTTTCTTACTTGTTGCCCAACTATAGAGGAGCTGTAAGAATGACAAAAACGCCCTTTTACCATAAACTTTGAAGCCCAGTATCTTGGAGAGTACTAGACCGAGACCAAAAAAATGTTGAGTCGTATCATAATTTCGCCATAACTTAAAAAAACTTAAAGAATCATAATGTTTTTTTCTGATTGAATTAATATTAAATGACATATATTAACTTATAGAATAATTGTAACTCTTAACTGTCAATACTAAGCTGCTGTCTTGGTTGTGTTAAGATTGCAAAATAGCCACGAATTCGAATTCTAAATTCGTCGTAACCGTAAAAATTTTGGTTATAATAAATAGCAAAATACAAGGTGTCGGAACAGGTATAGGCATTAGTGGGCCTAACTACCACTAAAATGCCTACAGGACTCCATACCAACATTATTCAAGCAGAGATTTCTCCTCTGAACTTGTGCATCATAAAGAACCTCGAGACAGGGATACGAGGCGCAACCATATTGAGTGATAGTCACACAGTTCTAAAGGCTATTAAAGCCTACTCATATGAATCTGGTCTGATTCACGAATGTATACCCAATCTAAGGAAATTGGGACATAAAAACCACGTTACTCTGCGATGGGTCCCAAGCCATCAAGGGATCGAAGGCAATGAAAAGGCAGACAAGCTGGCTAGGAAAGCAGCCAACATGCCCTTCATTGGCCCTAGCCCCCTACAAGAGAGCCAAGTAATTAAAGCGTAGGAGGACGATCAAAGGACGTCGTAATAATAAAGTTTATTAACAACCTCCATCTTCTCTAACACATATGAGCGCATTTTGTTACAATACATCTATTAAGGTCGCAGTGACTAAAGGCATCTGTGCCTCTGCCCAATAATACTAATAATAAAATACTACTAAATAACAAAGTATAATATCAAATGGAATTGTAGTTTTTTGTTTTATGTGCAATTTGTTACGACTAAAGTTCATCACTTTCCGTTATATATATTGCGACATAAAATAATACTGCAATAATAAAGTAAAAGTAAAAAAAACATACTAGAAATGTCTTTAGAAATCTTCTGAAGAAGCTGACATAATGATCAGCGAAACATCAAGTAAAATATTAACTACGCGACATCACCCGAAAGACATTTCTACTATGGATTACGGTCGTGAAAGCCTACACTCAACTAAAAAAGACATCTTTGAAATTATTTTCGATATTGTTCGGTTGCTTGACATATTGAAATAGTTGGAGCTTGTTTAATTGTATTAGTAAATAAATGGGATTACGTTTGAGGTCAATCGAAAAAAACGCAAATGTCATATGAAAAGCTTTAAAATAACAATATTGCTTGAATCAAAAATTTGTCACGGAAGGTATAACTTTGTTATACTTTAACATTTGTAGTGAAGTAAATCCCTTCCAATGCAAGCTGTTTTGCAATCAGCTTAACATCTGCCGACTTATCCTGCTTAAGATCCAAATACAAATTATAAGCCATTAATCTTTGATTACTGCCAATATGCTTTCCCTGAGGATTTTTCGATGATTCTATTTGTGGTCGAAAGCAGCTCTTATAAGAAATAGTATGTTATCAGTATCATTTTATAATTATTACAGCACTACCTTCTAATGTTCAATAGCAGCAAATACAGCTCTACAGCGAACTTAATTTTATTTATTGAATAGAATGTTTCTTTGTGTGTGAATTCGCCGCGTCTATTAGCCAACCATAAGCTTATCTATTCTGTCGCTGCAAGCTTAGTTGTAGCTGACATCCAGGTTGCCACAGACAAATCGTGTGCGAAAAGTTGTGATAGTGGAAAATAAATAATTTTGTTGTTGAAGTGAAGTTTTCTACAATGAACATTTTTCCGTGGATATGCAGTACTAAAAAAAATATGGTTTCTTTTTCACTCGTTGAGATTTTTCCAAAGTTAACATACATTGTTAGTCCAATTATTTCAAAAGCCACTGTAGTTCATTTTATTGTTCTTTAGTGTTTTTGTATTCGCATTAACTTATTATAGTGCTAAATTCTTCTATTTTTCATTTACATTTTTTAGCATTTATATATTAAACTCTCTCAGAGTTAGTTATATTATTCTTTTGTTTCCAACAATTACATTGGCATATGTTAGTATTTAGTACCTAAATATAATTTTTTCAAAGTTAATTAACAAAATTGTTTTTTTTTGTTTTGTTTTTTGGTCTATAGTTATTTGATGCTGATTGGAAAACCTTACCTTTAGTCAGAAAATTTCACGTTCAAGTTTTATAGTGCATTGAAAAGATGGAGATTTGAATCCTTTGCTCACGTAGTTCATGAAGCCTTGTAATCGAATTAATCAAAATCTCAAACTCGATTTTTTTCGTCCCTCCACTCTACTGAAAAATTACGTTAAAGTGCATTTTCCCAGTCAGTGTTGCATCGATAGTATTTTTTATAGTCGCATACTGAAAGTTACGGGGATATATTTTGTTTTTTTTTTAACTAGTACCTAACGGAGTCTTAGGGTAACGAAGATGTTTGAAAATTACCCAAGGAAAGTCGTGGAAAATCAGGGAAATTGAAACTAAAGTCTCTGCGGCAACTTCAATATGTATAAATTACAGAAACTACAAAACAAAATAATTTGTTTTGAATAATAATAGAATAATAAAGCGCCGATGGCTTTAAATTACCAATTATATCAAATTACCGATTATATAAGTATATTTATATTGCGCAGTTAACTTGTATGTGGATACTTATAATATTAGAAATAAAGATGATTTTTAAGCTAAATCGCGATGGCACGTGGCAGTTTTCAGCTCCGATTTTACCAATTAGTTCTCCAGAAATCATAGTCGACGAATTGACTTGTTTACTTTTTCCAAATATTAAAAAACATAGAAAATACATTTATTCCGCGTATAATAATAATGATAAAATAAAATAGAATTAGTCCTCTTTTCCCAAGTCTCTCTTTTATCTCCGAGGGAGTTTTAATGTATATGCAGTTTCGTTGTTTCTCTGTATTTTATGCTTGTATCGAATCTGTTTATTTTTGATATGAGCCAAAAGAATGTTTTATTCATGTGTCATTGCAAACTGTTATTTAAATATTTAGGTATAGACAAAATATACCTTTTATTCAATATGTTTGATATATGTAAGTATTTATTACGCTATTCGAGGGGTAAGGTAAACTGAGCAGGATTTAGTCCAGATGCAACGATTTACCTGCAATCGTTGCAGATATTTATGCTCTTGACCTCATATCTCCAATCCCAACTTCAGTATACGCGATTCACAGTTGTCCGGTCTATTCTAAACGGAATTACAGATTTATGTCACAATTTATGTAAACAAAAGCTAAACAAATACCCAAATTTTGAAAAATAGCGCGATAATTTATAATAATTTTACGTTTTCTGCTAGTATTCCTCCACAAATAATAAGCAACTAAACACCATTCCTTTTCAATTTAACGTAATTTAATGTATACAACTTATAAATAACAAATTAATTGAAGGTCTGAATCCTAATATTTTAAATCAAGGTTGTCCAACATGAAGCCCGCGGGCCGCATGCGACTGAAAAGAAAAACGAAAATATACTCAAGCTAATCAAATCGCTGATAAAATTGCAAAGGAAGTGTTTTATGATGCGGCCTTCAGAAACGCAATTTTATTTACAGCAGCTCTTGGGCCACTTGAAGTTGGATAGCCTTATTTTGGATAATTCTTTTTTTTAACTCTCCTTTGACAAATGACAAATACCTAAGTCTACGGGAGTGGGCTATTAATTAATGAGCTTAGTCCAGAAAATAAACTTTTTGGAAAAACATTATTTTATTTTTCAACGTAACTCATTACATTTAGTTCACTGATATACAACTTTCTCTCGTTCTTTCAAAGAATTAAGTTTTGTCAAACTGTTCAAAATGTTAGTAATTACTTCCTTATTGGATTTAAATCCCTTACCCCCAGCAAAAGTCGGATAAGGAAATTATATATAAGGATAAGGGAAATTTAACGAATATGGCAGATGCAGAGGTGTGATAACGCGCATTATCCCAAAAAAACACTCATTTCTTCTTTAAGTGGAGCTTTATGGGTTATATTGCATCATGCAAATGATTAAAAAAGATACATAGTATTTTCCTATTATCACGAATCAATAAGAAGAATCTCAGTACATTCCCAGAAGACGCTGACAACAATCTTTTCAGCCGAATTCTTCGTCTTCATCAAAGTACTTCCGCCAACATCAGTCCATTTGATTGTTGCTTCATTTCGATTATATAATTATTAGTACTAATGGAAATATATATATTTTGTCCGACACACTTGCTGAGTAGATCGGCATTAAGTTACACAACGTAAAATCGTCACGATGCAACCTTCGTAAATAAAGCCACGGAGTGGAGGTGTGCTCAGAACTGGCTGGCCCATCTCTACTCCTTACTCAGTCACATCGCGTATTCTATGTAAAAAAACGATCTTTCCACTATCTCTAATAATCATGTATCCAGGTTTCATCAATCGTTATTCTTCGACGCCAAAACTCCTTCGGTTCAACCTATCTTGCACATCTTTTTTTATTATGTAAAATCGAAACCACTGATTCATATATCTTAAACTTTCCCAATCATTTCTGGAGTACTAACATTTAGGCGTCTACAAGATTATTCATCAAATGCGCTAGGCTGATTACATTTAGATGCAGCTATCCGTTGTTTTATAGTTAGAATGAATGGATATTGGTCCCGGTAAACAGACTCCAGCTCAGCTTGGATTTCATCGCTTGTTTTATTCTCTAAAGACAAGAACGTAATCACCGGTTGATACTTCATTTTTTCCATGTTTCAAAACAAACTAAAAATAATTTACTTTTCTTTCTGTTCAAATATCAAGCGTCCTTACAATAGGAATATCAGAATGTTATGGTTTGAAAGATTTCCACAAATGCAACAAATAACGTTGTCTTATTAGTGCCACCCTCTTTTAGGCTCGCTTCGTATTTATACATCCTCGTATATACAGATTCGGCGAATGTATGGAAAATTATTCTGCAGAGCTGCTGAACGAATTATTCGATTTACGTTTTTCTCATTTATGTCGCAACATTAACGGCCCGACAAATAAAAAATTGTTTGATAATTGTGGAACTCCTTACTTTGTAGTTTAAACATTTCATATAAATATGAAAACATTTTCGCAGAAAGTATCAATAATATTAACTATGAATTGACATCAACTGCAAAGCGGTGGAATAATCAGACGTTATATAACTACATAACGTTATAAGTAACTATCTCTTTTTGACGTGTACATGAATCGCGTGGAGTTTTCGCCAAACCTACATATTTTCACCATCTGGATGCGCCAATGTGTTAGACACTAATAATGTGCGATACAATACAAGATACAGGAACAAGCATAACGATTGCAACGATTAGGACGAGTTACAATTAGAATCGACAAAGCTCAATCCTGTTTTGCCCCCATTCTGGAAGCGTTTGATGTAAATATTTTGGTTTTATATAAATCTCACTCCTAAATGTCAACAGCTGCTGTTATTACTTTCTAAGAGAGGAGGAGCTTTTGCAGGTACACATCACATAAATATAAATTGCAGAAATTAATTGGATATTCTTTAATGAATTGATAAGTATCCCGATTTAAAATTAGGCCGCTACTAAGATACGATTGATAATTTTACTTTTTTATTGGATTCAGTTACACAAATATTACGCCAAATTACATAAATTATTCAATTTCGTAAGGATTAAAGGAAAGCTACACAGAAAAAAGAAAAAGAAACGGATAACCCAGTGAGAGAATAAGATGACTAATTCGTTTAAGCAATTTTCAATCAGATTCTTTTTTACTTGTTAATTCACAAGTAGCAGGGATAGCTTTTATGAAGTAGATTTGTCGTTTTTTCTTTGTGTTATTGTCTTTTAAAAGGAAATATCTTAAATATCACAGAAATGTTATTAAAGTTTAATATTCGGCTTATGTTGTATTGTTTTTTCCTTTTGATGTAATTGATTTGTTATGATCCTAAAAAAGATTGTGTAAAGACTAATGAGTGTACAAAGTTTAGTTATTAATCCAAGATACAAAACAGTATGAAACAAGAAGATAGGAGCTACTTGGATTGGTTTAATATAATAACGGTTGTTGTAATTACCACGTGTAATTAAAGTAATTTGCGGTTATTAGTGGAAGTACAATCAAGAGCAAAATAAATCAGCATCTTGGTGCAATCGTACTATTTCTAGAACATTTTACATTTTTAAACATAAAATAGTGCTGTAATGTGGTTTATTAAATATTTGAGTTATTCTTGTTAAATATATCTTTATGAGCTGTTCTAAATTTTTTTTTATTTTCTATTCTACCAATATGAAGAACTTTCATGTTGTTGGTCATACAACTTTCAGCATTTCTCAAAGTATGTAGTGTGTTCTAAGACAAAGAAATAACTACGCTTTTAATACATCATCGCCGGGGTTTATAACACTATTAGTATCTTCTTCCTCGTCGTCACTATCTTGCATGGATATCTCTTCAATCTCATTTTCGTTGCTTCGTTGCGAATTTCCGCAAAACTCTTCAAATCATATGTCTAAAATTACCTTCTCTTGAACTTCAAATTTTTTAAAACTTGCTTTGGAATAGCAGTTTTGAATAGTCTCTGGAGTAACCATGTTCCAGGCTTTTCTAATAAAATAAAACTTCACGTTAAGTGATTATGAAAGTTCTGAGGCAGTGGAGATAACATCCTTTTTTAAAAAAATATGTTCTAGAATCAAATTACGGGAAAACAATTTAAAAGTTGGAATTATCCCTTGTTCCATGGGCTGACAAACAGATGTTGTGTTTAGGGGCAAAAAAATTATTTTAATATGATTTGATTTGCATATGACCCGGCATCGTCCAAAAACTGCAAAATTTGTCGCTTCTGAAAATCTATCCGTCTGTCCAAGTCTAAAAGCCCGTTGGTCACTGTTGCTCTCTCACAAGAAATTTTGATGTACTCGAGTGGTATCTCATAGTTCATAGTTGAATCACCTCAATATAATTGTATAAAATTTGTATAATGCCTTGCTTAATTACCTAAAATTGTTAAAAAGCTACAATGAATTGCGTAATCTCACAAAAAGATTTTTAATTGATTGAAGGCATTTTATGATGTCAGAGAATACCTTGGAACTAATTAGTTTATTTGTTTGACTTGCCAATTGTATTTTACTTGGCTATTATTATGATATTTTATTTTATAACGCATTTTGGCTGTATGAATTCTATAAAGCCGCAGCTTTATGCAAACACCGTTTACAAGTAACACGTTTCAGGTTTCAGATAAGCAAATTGTTTTCTACAAGTTCCAAGGCCTTTTTGGCTTTTTTAATTACATAATTGAGCAAGGAATAAAGTAACCTTGCGAAAAATAATGTAGTAATATTAATATAATACGTATAATCTACTTCACGTTCTCGCGTTTAATTTATTATTTGTTTGTATATAAATTAATACTGTGCGGATATTAACGGATATTCAAATTACATTTCTCCGCAAGTTTTTCACGGTTTAAAAGTCCAGTATAACATTAACAGAACACGCTATCGCGTACAATTGTATTCAATGACGTACTAACTATCGGGTTGTTAACATTACTATTATTTTTTTTTTCAGAATCCTTCATCTTCTCCAGGTCCTCAGGGTCCTCCGGGACCACCGCCGGGACCGGGACAACAAGGCGCTCAAGGCCAAGAAAACCTTAACGCTTTACAGAGAGCAATTGATTCCATGGAAGAAAAAGGCATGCAAGAAGATCCCAGATATTCTCAGCTCTTGGCGATTAGAGCTAGAACAAATGGTAGTTCTGTGTTTAATCAAACACAGATGTCCCAGTTGAGGTAAGATTGAATTATGAGTAAAGCAGTAAGCAGTTTATCCGGACGCAACGGTTGTAGCACATGCGTCAATCACGGATTTTTTATTTTACGGCTACGCATACGTATTCCCTTCCGTTAACCATAGCGACATACAGTAAGCGTAATACGTCATTTTTTACTATCCTCACTTTTTTTTCAACAGAACGGAACTATAGAAAATTGTAGTTCGCAGTTCGTTCACCTGATTTAAGTTCATCGGATTGCTTTATGCTCTGTATTTTGTAAGCTGTAAGAAAATAGCCCACAGTGTGGAGTAGCATCGTACTTTGAAAATAATAAAGGATTCATTTTTGTACGTGTTGCAACGGTTTTTTGAGATACAAAGTTGTATTGTGGGTTTCGTTATGGACAGACTATATATTAAAACATATTCCGGATTCGGACCGTGTCATGTCGTTTTTTGTTAAACGAAAACTCGTCGTTTCGCCCGCAATCATATGGAGCTTCTTCAGGAGAGGGAAAGGTGGTAGGCAATAGTTGGGACGATAACTCAACGTGTAAACCATGCCAGAGGCGAAAGTAACTGATCGGAAAGCGGTTGATCACAGTAACTCAGCCAGAGGCAAAAATCAACTGGGACGAACAAAGGGAGCATGCTTTTATGCAGATAATGGGCGAGGCCTGTCTCTGATTAGTTGGGCGTCACGGTCACATTTAGACGAGGATAGGTCGTTGCAGGTGATGCGTTTCCATATGTCTGCGAGGGGGTAAATTGTATGCCTATTGATGTTTACGGATCTTTATGGACTCTAATTTTTCGGTTGTATTAATGGGAAGAATTAAGATGTAATGAAGTCGCACTGAATAATATCTCATGGCCAGCGTCTAGATGATGTTCATCGATAGTCGAATTCGAGGAGAGGCATGATGAACGTAACGTTCGTACTCTGTCACACGAGTTTTGACAGAGCGTCCTGTTTCGCCGATATACATCAAACCACGCGAACAAGGGATTCTATGAACACCTTTACTCGCTAAGGGGGGAAATTTGTCTTTGGGAGATGGAAGAATTTCTGAAACCTATCAAAGAGGCTTCAAGATCGTTTTCATGTTTTTTCAAAATTTTACTAATTCTGTCCGTTACCTTGTGGATATAGGGAGGATAACCAGTAGCTATATTAGTTGTAGTGTTATCGTTCGTTAGTTTACTGGTTGGATGAAGATGTTTGTTGATGTCTCTGTTAATATCCTTGTTATGAAAGCCATTGGTGAGGAGAGTCTTCCGTACGTAATTCAGCTCGGTGGGAAGATTGTTGGGTTCAGAGATTTTCGCTGCTCGGTGAACCAAGGAGTTGATAACTGAGAACTTTTGTGCTGGATGATGATGTGAGATAGCATTGATATACCTATCAGTGTTTGTGGGGATCGATAAACGGAGTGACCTAATCGGAGTTACGTGTGATCAGTACGTCAAGAAACGGGAGTGCACCATTATGTTCTACCTTCATAGTGAATGTCAGAGTCTTTGCCAAATGAAAAGTAACGTTTAAGGCAATACTCTAAAAAACTCGATTAAACCTATTAATCGATATTGAACATTGGTCATTTTTTATTAGAAGAGTTCGTGATAAAAGAAGTTATTATTAATCTTGCCTCTACCAATAGCAGAGTAATACTATTTTTATAATCTTTTATTTTGTTATAAATCGTTTAATAGTCCAAGATGATTACGATTGATCATTGATATAAATTGTTACATGGCAATAATTAATTATACTATATTTACAATAAGGGACATTAAATGTTGCAATAGTTAAAAATAAAAGTGATTCACTCAAAAATAAATGCTATTGATAGGAAAAACGTGGAGAAATAAGCACTAGAAGTAAAAACAAGGCAAACGATGAACCAAAATTGACATGTAAACAAAATAAACATTTTACCTTAGCAATGAAACCCACTATTTAACTTGGCAACACTCCTAATTCGGCAAAGAGATATTTATATTTAAATCGATGTAAATCAATCAAAAAGGATTATACTCTGTATTTGTTTTATATGAATTGCATCAAGTTCTATCGCTCGTTACATAAAGTTTGCTTTAAATAAATATGCAATTTATTTCCCATCCCAGAAAATTTTCAACTTGTATACAGATTGCCCCAAAACATGATGATGTTATTCTAACGAATAAATGAATAATGAATATAAATAAAACTCATTTTAAAGAAATAATTGATACAAGTTTTGTGATACTCGGAAGTCACGTGAATAAGAACAAGCAAAAATAATTTTAACGGGTAAGAAATTTATATGAATTGCTTCATACTGCCGATTTTAGTGTAAGTTTAAGGCTTTTTATACATTTTGAAAAATTGTAATTACTTTTTAATTATTTCAGGGCTCAAATAATGGCTTATAGGATGCTAGCTAGAAGTCAACCTCTAAATCAACAAATTGTAATGGCCGTTCAAGGAAAAAGACAAGATGGCAACCCGCAATGTCCGACACCACCTTCCAGTCCTTTTCAACCTCAGGGAACAGGGCAAGGGCAACCGCCTAATCAGGTAAAACATTTTTTAAATAAATTTGATCTATCGTAGATAAATAATAAAAATGTAATGAAAATTTACAAACAAATTGTATGTAGGATGAGTAAGAAATTTCGGAAAAATGAATGTGTACGAAATTAAATAAAATAGTTAAATTAACATGTTGTTTATCCTGCTACAATTTGTTTTTCGTTCAGTATTTTATTAAAAATTTTAAAAGCATGTTCTGCCAAAGTAAACATTTTTTGTAGATTAGTAACATTACGTAATTTTTATTATTTTAACTTTTTAGTATTTTGCCAATTTTAATACTAAATCAACAACCGAAAAAAAAGTATATTAAAACATTTTTTACATTGCATGTTACTTTAAATTTAGATGTACAGGATAATACGTTGTAATTATTATTTTCGAACAATGTACAACGTTACATTCGAATGTTATAATTTCTAATGTAATACGCATCAATAATTTGACATATTAACATATGCAAGTTGATTTAAATTATAGCTAATTTATTTTAGTAATAAAATAATAATATCTCTTTTTTGGACACTTGCATATGGTGCTTGCTTAGATGTATGAGAAACTTTTTAAAACATCCTTATTTACGATTATATTTTTCTTTCACAATGCTATGCTTTATTTTTTTTACACTAAGTTTGCTTTTTTATTTTGTTTATCTATTTTTATATTAATTGTTGTTGTTAGTTTTTTTTTATAACAGTAGTTACATTAAGCATATTACTAACAAGGGAACGTCGGTAAATGTTACTCAATATAAATCAAACTTTGTGAGTTTATAGATCAATTTAATCTCCAAAGAATTTCAGCCGGTTTCACACCCATTATGTGCTGTACTGCCTGATGGAACTGATAAGACTGATCGAACGCTCTCCCCACTTCTGACACCCTCTCCAACCGCTCCTTAAACCAGCTGTGTTCCGCACCCTAAAGGTCTACTTTAAAGTTGATCCACCCTCGTAGAGGAATATTTACATAACTACTACTAACGTATCAATAAAACATTTTTATTATTTTAACTGTCGCTGTCTAAACGAACATCTACTGGTTGCAAATGATATACATCCTGTCCCAGAATTGATATTACAAGAGAAGTACGGAACTAAGCCTTGCTTGGTTTGAAACTTATTTTTAGTTTACCTTCGATTTTTTAAATCAAGTAACCCTTGACAGTTGAACAAATACTATTTTTGTTTCAGGTAAAGTGCCTTTTTCGTTCATAGTATGCTGAAATGTATAGCAAATTTCCTCGATGATCAGTCTACATAGATAAAATCGAATGAAAAGTTATGGCGTTATATTTTCTGAATGATAGGCCTACTTGTTCCGAATTTCCTCAATCTGTATTTGGCGCACGCCATTTCGCATCTCTTCTTTAGTGTTTCTCTACCAATGGGTATTGGTTAAAAGTGAGCCAAATCTTTGAGGCGACCCCATAAAAAGATTTTTCAGCTACGCGTGCTGTCGAATATACAGGCCGTCCGTCTTTCAACTTAACTTTTCATTGTAAGCAACTTTTCTTAGCAATATTCTAGCTTACTGTGAACAAAAAACGTACTTCACCTGAAACGAAAATAGTTTTTGCTCAACCTTCAAGCCCCTACTTGATTTTAAAAAATAAACTAAAAATCAGTTTCAAAGTTAGAAAACAGACTATTAGTGATACAGCTCCACTTATCTAACGCATATCCTAAGTTGACAAGGTACCAAAGAAACTAAAAGATGTGAGTTCGGTCAAGAAAGCCCTAAAGTCACGACATTGTCTCCTATACCATTAGTCAAGGTCTGTTGCAACTACCAATATCAATAAGAACTTTAAATTAAATTAAAATATATTGCTTAAGATAATAACTGCTAGTTAAAGATAGAGGACAAACAAAAAGATTAAGAAAAGAGCTTTAATTATGCTTCATCCAAGTAACATTTAAATTTATATGCTCATATCTCACAAGCAAACAGGGTTTCCCCTATGCATTAGCATAGGAAGCCCGATAGCGGAAGAATCTGCAAATCTTCTGCCCAAGACTTTACATGCAAGTGCCTGTTCACCGGTGTGTACCAAAATGTGCCTCTTTTTAGACGTTGTTTTTAACGTTTTATTGCAATAGGCACGGGACCTCTTTGCAGTATACTATTACATATGAGCTATCAATTTCCTATGATTGGACCGGGTGTGGGGCAAGGTAGTTTCCTTTCAGTATGATGGCTTGTCTTATGTATGCTTAAATTTTGTATTCTTGCATTTTTCAAAAATTCTACAGTCATCCATGCTTTTTTATTACTGTAATAATTCAGTCTAATAGATTTAATTCCTCCGAAACAACGCAGGTTGCCACTTTTCCCAACTAAAACAACTTTTAATTTCTCCGTGTCCGACATGTTGGTTTTTACTGTTTTCCCTCAAAACGTATCTAATTTTTTTTTGAGGGAAACGTTTAAAAATGAATCCTGTTTTGTTCCCATTGAATATGTTATCGAAGTCTGTGGGATTTAATAAGACTAGGCAGCTTCTGCTCAATCCAATTTTCAGCGTGTATATTACTAACTGCTGCGGATTCACCGCATACCGGTTTGCCAACAATATTATGTCTAATTTTAAATTTACTCAACCAACTTTCACTTGGAGTAAAATCTTTGTGTCCTAGGGCATCATTACAGTACGTAGCTTTTTCTTTAATCAAAGAGTCTGTCAATGACAAATTTTGAGCTGAACCAACTAAGCACCCCCTTGTCAATATCTTCGTATGTACAGCCGCAAACTTGCTTCACTTTATCACTACACACGGCATTATTATAAAACTAACGCGCTAGTGCGTATCTTTATAGATAATACAAATGGTCCCATAATAATTTATGAAAACGGACGAATGGGCACCTAAAAAAAAATTACCTATAAACTCGAAACATTCCATTTAAATCAGTGAATATCACTTACCGGTGCTCCCTTGTAAGTAGAACTAATTTTGTATTAATTTAGCTATTCGCTTAGAAGCAACATACTATTCCGCTGCACTTCTGTATTTTATTTTAGTAGTTTAATGTTATTCTATTAGAAATTTCACAAATAATCTGTAATTGATTAATCTACTAGATTAGTTTTAAATAGCTATACACTGCGGCTCATAAAAACTAATTTATTTTACTTGAAACAGATGTAATTTTGAAAAATAGAAATGAATTTAAAGATTAATTTATGAGCAATGGTGTATACAATTAATACCTATGTAAATGTAGATTTACTTTTATTTAAAACCTATTAGATGTGACTCTGTAAAGAATAGTAGCTGCCTTATAGAGTAGGTTGAGACTATAAAAGAAACTTACTCCGTCATGTAAGTCTATATGATTAGTACAAGGAAAATATTAATGAAAATCAGATCTTTAATACCACTACATAGACAACTTATCCCCAAAGTTTCAATTTATTTTGAATTTTTGGGGTGTAAAAATATAGATCTAACTGAGAAAAATTTAATTAATGAATCTTCATAATTACAATAAGCTTCCAAACAATTTTATTTCCCAACTGTAGTCATCGTCAAATTAGTGTATATTATGTGAAAACAAAGAAAAGCCATATACCGGACACTCTTATAGGGTGGTCCACCTCCACCACCAACTAACGAAAATAGTGAGCCGTCACCCCCGGAAACGGGGCCACCACAACAACCGCCTCAAATGAGACCACCATGCCCCCCACTACCACAACCGCCACCCAGCGGACCTCCACCGCTACCGCAACAACAACCACCACCACCGCCGCCTCCACAACAGCAAATTCCACCACCTCCACCACAACAGCAGCATCAACCACCGCCACAACATCAACAACAGCCGGTACCGCCACCTCCACCACCACAGGTAGTGCAGGTAACATGAAACATTGTCAACGGAATGCGTATTCAAGGTTTTAAATCGTCTTTAAAGAAAATAAAGCATAGCAAATGGTGTGTAGGTAATTCCCAACTTAAAGTAATAATATAAGCAAAAATTTGTAAGTAACTTATAGCATTTAGTAATCAGGGTCAATTTACAAAAGAAACATGACAGAACTTCGAAAAATGATTCATTTTTGTACGATACATGAACATAAGCCACTCTTATATTTCATATTATTTAGATCTAATACTCATCCTAAGTATATAACAAAAAAAAAATAATATAAAAAAAACAATTTTCTATTAATAAATGGGCCAATTACCCATAAAAACAGATTAAAGATAGGTAGACGTTGTCATGAAAAAACAAAATTTAGGCGAAGAACTGAAACAAATTCTTCGAAGCTAAAATCTAATCTTAATCTTTAAAAGATTCAGTGACCGACTGGTAAGGTGGCTGGCAGACTTAAGCGCTGTGCTTTCGAGCCCCTCCAGAGTATTTAACTGTGTTTACGCACCGTCTACGCAGAGAGGATAATAGAGTAAAAGAGTAAAACCATGAAACGCCTTACACGCACAATTTATACAGTAGAGATCTCCTAAGACTATGACAAGCTTGTATAACCCGTAGGGTCGTCACCTCGCATAAATAACGGTCACCACGCATAATTCTGGTCTTTCATGACAATGTTTTTATATTTTTACAACATTATGTCCAAATGGTGTTAGAAATTCTATTCAAATTCGTCAACACAAATATAATAAATAGTGCCACATTGGACAAACATCATGCTCAATAGCTTCATCTTCAATTAATGTAAACATTTAAAATTAGCAAACACCTCAAATTCCCAAAACTGGACAACAACCTCCTCCGACAAATATTCCACCCCAAATGAACAGACCGGGTGTGCCACCTAACCAGCAACAACCTCCGCAACAACAACCTGTTGGTCCACAGCAACAACAACAACTTCAACAACAGGTTCCTCAACAGCAACAGCAACCCCAGCAGCAACAACCGCAGATGCAACCTACAAAACAAAATAGAGTGACTACCTTACCTAAGCCTGTCGGTATTGATCCGCTCATCATATTGCAGGAAAGGGAAAATAGGTAAGTTAAACGGATTTTTCATGAAAGTCCTTATTAATAACGGTTTCCGTGTTCAAGAGTTGCTGCTCGTATAGCAGCAAGGATGGAACAACTCAGTCTCCTCCCAACGAATATGCCTGACGATCTGCGAATTCAAGCTCAAATAGAATTGAAAGCGCTACGTTGTCTCAATTTCCAACGCCAACTTCGCAGCGAAATTATAGCTTGTACCAGGCGAGATACTACTTTGGAAACGGCGGTGAACGTTAAGGCTTATAAGCGTACCAAACGACAAGGATTACGTGAAGCTAGGGCGACAGAAAAGCTAGAGAAACAACAAAAATTGGAAGCAGAAAGAAAACGCCGGCAGAAACATCAAGAATTCTTAACATCTGTTCTCCAACATGGCAAAGACTTCAAGGAGTTCCATCGTAACAACCAGGCTAAGATTGCCAGGCTTAATAAAGCTGTAATGAATTACCACGCTAATGCCGAAAGGGAACAGAAGAAAGAACAAGAAAGAATAGAAAAGGAACGTATGAGGCGCTTGATGGCCGAAGATGAAGAGGGTTACAGGAAACTTATCGATCAGAAGAAAGATAAGAGATTGGCCTTCTTGTTATCGCAAACTGATGAGTACATCTCAAATTTGACGGAGATGGTTAAACAACATAAGATAGAACAGAAGAGGAAACAGCAAGAGGAAGAAAAGAGGAAAAAGGTAAGCATTCTGCGTACTTTCGACATTTATGTATTTGATTTAATTGTAGAAGAAAAGGAGGAAAATAGGTGCCGATGGTATGGAATACGACGACGATGATTCTCAAGGTTCCGATAAACCGATTACCGTAATAGAGTCATCGACCGGAAAGAAATTGAGCGGTGACGATGCTCCTATGTTAAGTCAACTTCACCAGTGGTTAGAAGCTCATCCAGGTTGGGAAGTTGCTGATTCAGATGAAGAAGACGATGATGACGATGACATGCACTGTATGCATACGAATTATTATATTCAGAATATTATCTTTATTTAATTAAAACTTCTTTGCAGCAAGGAATCATGGCCATCCATCTGAAGAAGATAAAGATAAAGATGTTATTAAGAAGGCCAAAGTTGAGGATGATGAGTATCACAAAAACGCCAACGAGGAGCAAACATATTACAGGTATCTTTAATGCATTTTCCAAAATAAGGAATTAACAATTCCGGTAAGTGGTCCCACGTCAAAAAAAAAATGCTAATATGTTCTGCATCACGGCTCAAAAATGAAACCTGCGTTAAGGTGTTTTTTAGCGTTTATTGATAAACAAATTAAAAATATTGTAAACTTTTTGGCCTTCTCTTCCGGCTATGACGTAGCGATGACTCACTCTACTGGGACAGATAACTCTGCCATTAGCGGGTATCATAATGGTAGTATGAAGGTTATTCACTTATCGTTAAATGTTACATCTTGATTTTTTAAGTTGGTTGGTCGAGGTTTTTTATGTCCACAATCATTACATTTAGCTTGATGTACCCACTTGCCGCAATACACGCACTGAATCCAATCAACTTTCTTCATTGTGACGTAATAGTTTGTTCAACACTTTGTACAATTATTTTTCTATGTTCTACCGTTTACGAGTATTCTTCTCACGTTGAAGGACAGCGGCAGAATGTATATTTGTGGTTGACGATATGCCCATTGACAGTTTTCTCAATTCTTAAAATACTTGGAAGTTTTGAAGGTGTCAATTTGTAGTAAAGTTCCTTTGTGCCATGTAGAGACATTCGTACTTTCTGTCGTAGAAACAGGCTCTATTCTGTCGAAAATAAAATAGAATGTCATCCAAGTTTAAAGGAAAAGTTCTTTCTATCTTAGTATGAAATGCTCCATAAGCCATGTGAGAACTCATTCTTCAGAAACATATGAAGATTATCTCCTTTCTCACAGCAACTTTCTAGGTGAACATCGTTCGCTCCCTTACTTATGATCACAGTTCCAGGTGTATTGTTTATTTTGTAAACTTCTTTCGTCTACATTATAGATGTTAATAGGTTTATCAAACATTGTATGCTTGGAATACGTTTCCAGAGACATAAAAAAAAAACTTCTTCTCTGGTAATTGACAGACCCTGAGCTTGTCTAAGTCTCAATTTTGCCAGATCTGACCCCTCAGTTTCTGTCTTAGACTGGAAACTTTTCAGGACTACCTTCGTAACTTGGGCAAATAAACATATCCGTACATATTAGGTTGCGATACTCATTATATCAAACTACATTCAAACAAACTGTAAGTTAGTTTGCTGCACCGCCATCGTTGTTAAACGAATATATCCGAAATCGATCAAAATGAGGCAACTGTACAAAATGTCCCAAGATTCATGCGGTTATTCCAACGAATAACCGTGGAACTATTTTAAATAAGATGTTTTTAATAATTTTATTTCTCAAAAAAAAAAAAGCAGAACTAACCATAATAAGTGAATAACTATATAATGATAGACTAGTAGAATTTTATTCGTACAAAATAAATGTACTCAAAGAAAAAGTCAATATGTCTAACTTCTTTGTAACTTTTACAGTATTGCGCACACTGTACATGAAATCGTGACAGAACAAGCATCTATTATGGTCAACGGTAAACTGAAAGAATACCAAATCAAAGGTCTGGAATGGTTGGTATCTTTATACAACAATAACCTGAACGGAATCTTGGCAGACGAAATGGGTTTGGGTAAAACCATCCAAACTATCGCGTTGATAACATATTTAATGGAGAAGAAGAAAGTCAACGGACCATTCCTCATTATTGTTCCCCTATCGTAAGTTTCGATTGGACCGCTTAAAAATTAAATTCTTATCGATCGATTCTTTTCAGAACGTTATCAAATTGGGTCTTGGAATTCGAGAAATGGTCACCTTCCGTTGTAGTTGTCTCTTATAAAGGATCCCCTGCAGGTCGCAGAGCGATTCAATCACAAATGAGATCTACAAAGTTTAATGTTCTCTTAACTACTTACGAATATGTCATTAAAGATAAAGGTGTATTAGCTAAGGTATGAACAAGCCTTGATCCCTTTAAACTCCCTAAAACAAAACAATTAACTATGTTGTAATATATTATAGCTACCTTGGAAATATATGATCATCGATGAAGGTCACAGAATGAAGAATCATCATTGCAAATTAACTCAAGTCTTAAACACCCATTATTTGGCACCGCATCGACTCTTACTTACCGGTACTCCGCTACAAAATAAACTACCCGAACTGTGGGCTTTGCTAAATTTCCTCTTACCGTCCATCTTCAAAAGTTGTTCAACATTCGAACAATGGTTCAACGCCCCATTCGCAACCACAGGAGAAAAGGTCGAATTAAACGAAGAAGAAACTATTCTCATCATCCGGCGTCTACATAAAGTACTCAGACCTTTCTTATTGAGACGTCTAAAGAAAGAAGTTGAATCCCAGCTACCTGATAAGGTCGAATACATCATCAAATGCGACATGTCTGGTTTACAGAGGGTGCTATATAAGTAAGAATCAATGACGGTAAGTTGTCCTAATAGCAAATGTTATTCTTGTTTTTTGTTAGGCATATGCAGAGCAAGGGAGTGCTGCTAACTGATGGATCAGAGAAAGGAAACAAGGGTAAAGGTGGTGCCAAGGCTTTGATGAATACTATAGTACAGTTGAGGAAGTTATGCAACCACCCATTCATGTTTCAAAACATTGAAGAAAAGTATTGTGACCATGTTGGTATGGCTGGGGGAGTTATCTCCGGGTAAGTCGAATTATATAGATAACATAACACGGATTACGTATAAAATGTATTCGTTCCTCTACCTCACCATAGATGTCAGCGTTGCCATTAACATCCTTCATATTTTCATACACTTTACATCGAGACTCATAAGTGTGATAAGCGCTATTATTTGTTTCTACAAATAATAATATTTCTGCCATATTGTTTAAACACATCATTAAACATACATGTTACATTTCTTTAAATATATTCTTTTAGACCGGATATATACAGAGCGTCTGGAAAATTCGAGTTGTTGGATAGAATTCTACCAAAATTAAAGTCTACCAATCACAGAGTTCTACTTTTCTGTCAAATGACGCAGCTAATGACCATAATGGAGGATTACCTTAGTTGGAGAGGTTTTGGATATCTGCGTCTAGATGGAACTACGAAAGCTGAAGATAGAGGCGATTTATTGAAGAAATTCAACACTAAGAACAGCGAATATTTTATCTTCCTTCTCTCGACGAGGGCTGGCGGTCTAGGGTTGAATTTGCAAAGTGCTGATACGGTTATTATTTTCGATTCAGATTGGAATCCTCATCAGGTAAGTTTAACATTAATCCAAAAGTGAAGCGCCTTAAAATTTGATTCTAACTTCTTTTTTTTTAAGGACTTACAAGCTCAAGATCGTGCCCATCGTATAGGCCAACAGAACGAAGTCAGAGTCCTCAGATTGATGACTGTTAATTCGGTTGAAGAACGTATCTTAGCCGCGGCTCGATATAAGCTGAATATGGACGAAAAGGTCATTCAAGCCGGTATGTTCGATCAGAAATCTACAGGATCTGAAAGGCAGCAATTCCTACAAAGTATTTTGCATCAAGACGGCGACGACGAAGAAGTTAGTGATTTTATTAAAAAGATATCGCGTAATTGGGTGTAACAAATGTATATTTTTTTCATAGGAAGAAAACGAAGTTCCAGACGATGAAACGGTTAATCAGATGGTAGCCCGCACTGAAGCAGAATTTGAACTTTTCCAAAAGATGGATTTGGAAAGGAGACGAGAAGAAGCAAAATTGGGACCGGCGCGCAAATCGAGATTAATCGAAGAGAACGAACTTCCGGATTGGTTGGTGAAGGACGAGGATGAAGTTGACCGCTGGAATTATGATGACCAAGATGATAGCTTGCTTGGAAGAGGTACGCGACAACGCAAAGAAGTCGACTACAGCGATAGCTTGACGGAAAAGGAATGGTTAAAGGTAAGATTTCAATTTCCAGAATGTTAAAGTATATTCTAGAGATTGTTATCTTTCGTTATGAATAGGCTATTGATGAGACTGGAGATTACGATGATGAAGAGGAGGAAGAGGAGAAAATCAAAAAGAAACGAGGACGTAAGAAGCGAAAACGTGACGATTCAGATGAGGACGTGGTGGGAACTAGTAGCAAAAGAAGACGTGGTCATTCCGGTATGGATGCCAAATTGAAGAAGCAGATGCGTAAATTGATGAATATAGTTTTGAAATATACTGACAGGTATGTTATCTAAGTTTTGTAAAGCAACTAACATAATCTTTTCTTTTTTTTCTCTCTCTTAGTGATGGAAGACTGTTGAGTGAACCATTCATGAAACTACCACCAAGGAAGGATTATCCTGACTACTATGATATAATTAAAAAACCTATCGATATGACTAAAATTATGAATCGTATTGAAGAAGGAAAGGTAAAATACTACATCTATTACACAATATTCTGCAAAAAAGTCTAACCATTATCTGTTATTGCTTTCTCTGTTAAAATATATTATATACTTCTATTACGCGGAATCCACAAATATGTTCTTACAAATGCAAATAGTTGTAATTTTAGTGAGACATATCCGAGAATCTTTAAATCCTGATATTGAGCATCAGATAAGTATATCATTTTAATGAGTAGGTGTATAATTAAGTGCCAAGCTGTTTCTGTTTGGGGCTTAAATAATCATTTTTGAGCTAGTACTATCTTATCAAATCCAGCGTACAAACCTTATTAATTACCCATCCAACGCCATGGTAATAGGCAGTTGACTATTTGGAACACAACATATGTCGGAGAAAAACTGTTAACGGTTCGTGCTCCAAACGTAGATGTTGAGTGACAGTGGCAATAGTTTCAAAAAAAAAATTTAAATGAATAAATAAATCACGACAGAGGTTCATTGTACTTCCAACATCAGATTTGTACAACATTGTATCGCTACTATACCTATATATTGTATAATTTCATACATTTTAACGAATCTACAAACGTTAAAATATGACTAAAACTATGAATGTTACCGTGCTTTATAACGTTTTATATCAATACTATTTACTGTTTCAGTATCCTGATATGACTGATCTAGAACGTGACTTCATGTTGCTCTGTCAGAATGCCCAAATCTACAACGAAGAAGCGTCTCTAATTCACGAAGACAGCATAGTTCTGCAATCGGTATTTACCAATGCTAAGCAACGGATAGAGAACGACATGGGAGGCGGGGCTAGCGTCAGCGCTGCTCCGCCCCCTGCTCCTGATTCTGATAACGAAGACGAGGAGAACAAATCCGATACTGATTCCACGGTGAAGATGAAGATTAAATTGAAAGGACGCAAGGGTCAATCTGGTAGACGAAAACGGTCAGCGAAAAAGTACATATCAGACGACGACGATGATGATGACGATTAAACAATGTATCGGAATGTAATTTGTAAGAATGGTGTGATTAGTTAGTTTAATTGATTTTACATTATATACATGTACACGATTTAAGAATCGAGCTATTTGACTTAGTGAAGAATTTAGATTATGTATATCGTTGGAATTTTCTAATTTAGTTGGATTAACTATTTTATATTATTTAGTTCTAAATAAATTTATTATCATTAAGTTCGTAAAGATGAAAATAAATAGGATTCTGTAAACATTACATCTGCATAGTGGTTTTTATTAATTCTAGCCTACTTCTTATTTTTATCAAACTTGAATTTTTTTTGGGAACAATACTTGACATAATTTTATATCATAAGGATGTTATACAATGCATCTTCAAAGTTGATTTTTTTTCGGGGCGCTTTGATAAACTGTAGATTAATCTTTGGCAAGTATACAGTGACAGAAATCTTTATTAACATGTTATTGGTTTTCAACATAAACAGGGTTTCAGAATGGAACCAAAAAACTGATTTGGTCCCCCTGGTGGACCTCTTATTCAAAAATATATTTAATGTTACCGTAGATTCCAATTCAACAGCCCAGTAAGTTTCAAAACACGTGACGAATTTCCTTGAAAGTAACTATTGTAAACTTATGCAATATTTTCTTAATAGATGATTACGATAATGGTATAACGGTGAATTCCGTTTATGGAAACAAAAACAATATAGGTACATATCTATTTATAACACCCAAATAATATAATGAATGGATAAAATATTTTACAATAACTAGAAAACTTATATACGTAATTGTGAAACGCGTAGATATATGCAATTAAAATTCCTATTCGCTACGTTTTTATTGCTATGTGAGCGAATTCTTCTGGGAATTCCTCCGAATCGGCTACCCTTATCTTCTCCTCCTCGTACTGCTCGAAGTTGCTAGTATCGTTCTCACTGCTAACCTTCGGCTTGAAACTTGGTTTGAGCTTTTTTTGCAATAAGGCTTCCCAATCCATCGACTTGAACCATTCATGACCTTTAACATCTCTAGCACCATTTTTCAAGATACCGAACCTGCAATGCATGAATATTCTGAATGAATTCCGGATTTACTCCTGACATGTGCCTAAATATACACCTTTTCGTTCTGTCGACTTGAATAATATTGACCACTAGATCTTTTAAGGCCTTAGAAAAATGTTGAGGGCATGCGAACTTTCCACCGACGATCTTCTCATAGATTTTCATAGGATCGTTGGCAAAAAATGGCGGATAACCAGCCGCCATTTCATAAATTAAAATTCCAATAGCCCACCAATCAACCGATTTGTTGTAGCCCTGGCTCATGATGATCTCAGGTGCAAGGTATTCTGGGGTTCCTGAATGAAGTATATACATACATTAGCGATTTTTGATTATTTGAAAACATCTTTCGATTAACGATTATTTGTTTATGGAGAAACATAAAAAGATTCAAAAACGTATCAGCTCGAAAGAAAAGAATTTGCGCAATTGAAAAAAATACCAGAAACATTTGGTATGTACCGATTTAAATAAAAGTAAATTGTTCAGGATATTAGTAAAGAACAAAAAACAGGATGTTTCATATTGAATAAGAAAAGAATGACAAGCTTTGGCAAGCAATGATTCTTACCACCAGTAGTAATCAAATCCTGTTCAAATTGGAATAAAACTGTAAATGTAAATAAACCGTGTAAAAAGGAAGAACGGTGAAAGTGGTGATGGACGACATTACAGAGAGATATGAATAAAGCTAGTGTTAGGTGAGAGTCCAAACATCTCTCAACATTCAACGCTAGCATGGTTTTGAATGTGCTCGATTTTTTTTTGAGCCTGGTGCAGAAAACTCTGTGCCCATGTTGAGGACAAGCCACAGAGGCATGAAACTATAGTTCTCTACTATGATCCATTTGTCCAAAAAGGAGTCGATGGAACGAAGGCGAAAGCACTGCCAAGAAACTTCAGGATCCGTCAATCGACATAAAAGATAATGCTTACAATTTTTTCGGATTGTGAGGGCGTTCTTTTTGTAGACTTTAAACAAAGTAACACTATAGTCAAGGGAACATATTACGATAAAATATTTGGTAAAAACATGGGAAACTTGACCAGAAAGAAAATTGCGGCTTGTGCAAGCGCAAGCCGCAATTCGTGAATACAGCTTCGAACAAATCGACCGCTTTCCGTATAGTCCACATATGGCTCCCAATGACAATTACCTGTGTGGACATTTGTAAAACGACCTTTGCGAGCGCCGTTTCAGTGACAACGTAGAGGTGAAAGCTGTATTTTGAAGACAAAAAGAAGAAATATTTTTGGGGCTATCGAAAGATTACTCTTGAAAGATTGTTGTAATTTATGTTGTAAATGCATTCATGTTAACTTAAAAACTATGGGTCTACGCGTGGGCCTCGTACAAACCCTAATACTCAGAAAAATTAAAAAGTAGGTCCTTTTCAGAAATTTTTTAATTCAACTAAATATTGCGACCAGTTTCCCGCTCAAAGGAACATCATCGCGCTGGCTAGAAAGTAAATTTTATATGACATAACTAGAATGTATAGAGATAAAATTCAATAGAATACATTTTTAGTTTAATTTTAAATATTATAATTTAAAATATATACGATGGTGGTTCTTGAGTCCTTAAAAAATCTAACAGATGGCGCTCGTAGTATCGAAAATGATTTGTCTGTAGTAAGGATCATTAGTCACTAGACAACTATCAAAGTCCCACTTATATCCATCACACAGTTTCATTTTTATTGCCAATTTAAGCAGAGAAGTGTTGCATATGTAGACAAATGGAAAAAAGTGAGTTTCGAGTGGTGATTGAATACTTATATTTAAATAGGTTAACACTGAAAGAGATCAAAGTTGAGTTGGATGAAGTTCATGGCACATCTGCAACTGTTTACAATTGAGTAAATGAGTTTAAACGTGGTCGTACATCCGCAAAAGATGAACATCGTTCTGTACGTCCAGTAGAAGTAACTTCCCCCGATGCGCGATGTGGTTTTAATGATCGACAAATCAAAGTGCGCGAAATAGTTGAGGCCACAGGCATATCGCAAGGTACAGCGTTTTCAGTCTCGACAAGATGGGTGCCGCGTTTACTCTGAATGGAGAATAAACACAGTCGTGTGGTCCCCAGTGACTTTTCATTTCCAAATTTGAAAAAATGGTTGCGCGGACAACGATTCACGGTGAACAAGGAGTCATTGCCCAAACAGATGCCTGTTTTGAGAACCTCCCGAAATCCTGCTTTTTGGAAGCTGAAGAAATGCTTGGAAAAGTGTATAGGATCATGTTGAAAAAAACCTTCGGAAAATACTTCGTTTTTCTATTTTTTTCCAAAGACTTATTGAACGATCCTCGTATATACATATATTATTATTATATAACTTTATTTTATCATCACTTTTATTAATTCTGGATTTACGGTCTTTCATATGATCAGTTTAATTAGTACAATTTAATAAACTTAATATTTGACAAAAACCTTTTACTGCTTCAAAAATGTTTAAAACTAAACTAAAAATTATTCTATTAAATTTTACCATTATACATATTTTCCATTCTGTCATAGCAAATTTATTTTTTAGCTGGCCCAATGAAGTGTTTTTGAGCACGCAACCGGTTGCAATATATGAGAGAAGAGACCTACTTTGTTATTTCCAACCTCATGATGATTAATATACACAACTTTCATTTGTGGTTAATGAAATTTAATTTGATAGGTAAAACCAAGAAAATCATCATTCTTATGATGACTAACTCGCACCGAGTCACCATCGATTATCTCAATAAGAGTTTGTTACTCGTACTTACGTGCCTAGTCTTACACACAGCTTTCTAGCTTAGGTTAATAAAGAGGTCATTATTTTACTTAAGCGAGGTAGTAAGTTGAAAAATAATGTTAGTAATGTTCCAGGATTTCCCCGCTATTCCGTAATATGTTGTTTTTGAATTGTATCCCTATAAATGCCCAATCACAAATTTATACGCCCTTCAAAAGAATATTAATTTCAAAGAAAATGATCAACGTCCGACTTATTTATAACGACGGGCAGCCCAGCTGATACATATTCGAATATAGGCCCAAATACATTGAAGCTGTTTAGAAACATTTTAAGACGCCATCAACTATCTACGTCTGTTTACCGAACGAACAAAAAAAGAATAGTGGAGACGCGTTCGAAAATAAAACGCTATTGAAATGCGTAAGGTTGTTGCACTACACGGTGTGCTTAACTACAGACGAACTGTCTGCTAGAGATTAGCACAACGTCTCACTTCTGGAAAATTTTGTCTGTGATCGACGTCCTTCGCTAATTACGACGGAGATTATTTACCGCTGGACGTCTAAAAATCGGTTCCAAAAGTAAAAAGAACGAACGAACAGCTAATGATAAATCAGGTACAACGTATAAGCTTTCTCGGAAGAAGTTCCTTTGTTAACAGTTAGAGGCAAATGGACAACTAAGATTGAATTTTTTTAAGGTCTCATTGTAGGTATTGTAGAGAAATGATATATTTGTTCTTAGTTATAAAAATTTGCCGTAAATTTATGAAACAGAAAAAACCGGCATTAACCGGCTGAAATTTGTTAATTGAAAGTTTATAAATTACAAATATACTTCCAAATTCATAAAGAAGCTTAAAGAAGCATCAACAAATTACTAATAATATAAATTGGGTCAAAGGCTGTAAATTGAGTGGAACAATAACCAAAAAAAAAATAGTCCATACCCTCCCTTTGTTAATGTTTTGTGACAACAAAAGTTCATCTTCAAAGTTTAAAAGGGAATAAATTCAATTTTAGCCATAGAGTCCAGTATATACAGCGAGGTTCGAAAGTATTTCCTGTGACGCCAAGTTGATCCAAAGAACTCTTGGTAAACAACATAACAATCCACAAGTTATCGAATCTCAGTTTCTCACCTTTGTGTTTTATTCTATATTTTTCGTATCTTCGTTCTTTGTTATCGGTATTATTATTTTCTCTCTCTATTATTTTGCCCGTTTTATTAATAGCTGTTATCTCTTCACTGTATCGAAATAATGAGCTCTGATATCTTCCTATACCTATCAGTTTCTAATACACGAATACCTGTGTTTCTGGCTTTTTATGTCCTTTCCTTTAAAGCCACACGCCAAAGCGAAACCATACGAAATTATTGGATCCACTTTAATATTCTGTGAATCTGGCAACAATTATCATCTTATTGTCGTGGTTGCGCAACCAGAAACCTTACTTAGCGTAATGTTCAAATATTTCCGGTTGTATGAAAGGAACTTTCGTGTTCCACTTTCGTGTTCCACTTCGTGGTAACGTTTCCCAAGTTTATCTAATATTTTCGAACGTCACTGTATAGCAAAAGTCAAATTAAAGAATTTTGACTTAGCAACTAAGGTTTACAGGCCACATGCTGACTTCCAGCAAATATGCTGTTAGTGAAAAAATGGTGGAACAAGCAAATTTATGTTTGCTTAATCAAAGTGGCAAATATCTTGTGCCTCGCGGAAAGTAAAGAGTTATCATGCCGAAGAACAATTGCAAGACGAATAGATGTAATTCCAGAAAAAATATGGTCGTCGCTCTAAACGAGATTAGTACAAATATAGGAACATACTTTATGACAATTTATCCGTTATTCGTAAAATCTTTTCAATGCAAGTTTTAATGTGGAAAAGTTAGATTTTCACATTCGTTGCCCACAAAAAAATTTTAGAAGAAAACCCTTGCTAACGGATTAGGTTTTCGTTTAATGCATTTACACCTAGATTTCAATATTTCCGTGTACTTAAATCTCATTTCTAAATATTTATAAACCCTTTCAATGCGGACGTGACGAAAATTTTGCTTACCACACAAGGTGTAAGTTCGAGAGTCATCGACTTTCTTACAAAATCCATAGTCAGTGATCTTCAAATAACCATCCTTATCTACAAGTATATTCTCCGGTTTCAGATCCCTATAAATAATACCCATACCATGGATGTACTCGAAAGCCAAAATAACCTGGGCCGCGTAAAATTTCGCCATCGTCTCGTCGAATCTTCTCTGCATTCGGAGATGCATAAACAGCTCGCCGCCGTTAACGAACGGCATCACTAAGTACAGATAGACGTTGTCCTTAAAAAAGTATTCCATATGGACGAGAAAATCAAAATGCATACAATCCATGATGCGAATCTCGGAAATCGTATGTTCCACCTGTTTCAGCTTCACTATGTGCGCTTTTTCCATCATCTTCATCGCGAGTAGCTTGTTCTGGTCTTGCCTATGCTTGGCGAGCATGACCCTACCGAACGATCCAGTGCCGAGCGTTCGGACCATGATAAAATCAGCTACGTCCCCCCTGGCTTTGAACTCCATCTTCCAGCGGTACTCGAATTCTTTTTTAGCACGTTTCAGAAACATTTCGTAGTCGCTGCAATGCTTGGCAAATTTTTGATCAACCATGATTGTCGTTTAGATTTGCCATTTCATTGAGAAATGGTTGACATATTTTTGTCGTATGCAAGTTTGACGTTTTGTATCAGCTGCCAAGTTTTAAGTGCGAAACCAATGCAGATTTGATTTGCTACCATTTTTTTTCAATGTCTCATTGCAATGTTAGCACAGTTTCAGGAGTATGGACCTATGGACCCTTGGACCTATGTACATCGTTAATTCTGTATAAGTCTCATTTCAAATCAGTAATTAAAAACAGCTTATAACCACCATTTATTTTGGAAGGGTAAGTAAGGAAAAAGGGACAGATTCAACCAAATTTGAAAAAATAGTCAATGGCAATATTACATTCCTAAATAAGTCATTTTAGAGTGAAAGGTGTTAACCGACGCGTGATGGTATTTTTCAATTCTCCAGCCACGTTATTGGGTAGTTTCAACTAGTTTTTTAGTATCAGTAAGTCACACACTTTTCACTGTAATACTTTATTCTTAACATGTTTCACAAACAAGGTATAATAAAAAAAATATTTTTAACACAGGAAAAATTCAACGATGATAGCAACCAAATATTAGATATTATATACATAAAATTATAAGAAGCCAAGTTAACAGCAAACGTCAGAAGTGAAGATGTTCTGACAGTTTTGGTCGAATTAGTCTGTGGTAACTTTATAACCAAATCTGCACGATCAACCGTCGACTTGGGGATGAAAAATACTTCTAGCTAGACGGTATAACTTTCTCAAATAGACGTAGCAGATAATAAAAGATGCTTTCTTTAATCCTAATAATCATAAGAAATTTTCTCAATTCTTCTACCTTCTCCCATAATAAGCTTTTCACGCTATTGAATAATGTTAACATAGAAATGAACGAAATAGGCTAAAAACTAAACAAATCGTTGATTCGAGAATTTTAGCCTCCATGTAATAAATAATTCAAGATTTTTAAAAGTTTATCATATGAACCAAAATTAATAATAATAATAATAATGACTTTATTGCAACTTATTTTTCATTTATATAAAAAAATCTTAAATTCTGTGAAAATTACAATAAATAGTATTACAATCTCAGGGTAAAGTTTAGTAAAGTTGCTTTTGGACTTGACCTTCTAAAACTAATATACCTACTCAGTATTCGATGATACATATTGAATGAAGATAAAGAGAAGAAATACAAATAAATGATAGCAGAAATGAACACATAAAGTAAACACCTAAACTATTAATTAACTTTTAAAGCTGGTACAGATTACACAGTTTGTATATCAAATAATTTAGATTTCAAAGCTTTTCGAACATTTTAATAAATTGTTGTTTATTATATCGATGGACACGGATTTATTGATATAAATAATACATTTATTAATATCTAAAGTTGTTATTCTTTTTCTTTACCTTGGTATAATTATTTAGTGTCGATTGTTATTTTTCTTTTGGATTCCAAGTCGTTTATTAGAAGGAAGAAAAAAGTTCTTACGCTTTTCTTTTTCTTTTCTTTATTGCAACGTTTCGTTGATCGTTTTGTCAAATTTTTCAAGCAATTGTCTACAAAGAGGTTTTTGAAAAAACAATTAGTTACCTAACCTGTTTATTTCCTTTTTTTGTTTTTACCGTTTATCTTAAATCCCTAAAGTTTGTCTCGTTTCGCTCTCTATGTAGGTTACTAAATGGGTATTTATTATATTGATAATCCGGTTTCAATTTGATAAACGTAGTTCATTGTTGTAATAAATTTATTATTTAATATAACCATTTTTGTTGCTTTAACGAGACGAAGTCAACAAACATACAACAATTTATCGAATTATTTTTTTCAGGTATAATGGTGATAGTATTTTATCGTTAAGTGGTTAAGTTGTGCACATCTGTCTTAAATTTAATTTTGAAATAAAAAAGATAAAGCAGGAACATAAAAGAAAATTATGCAATACAATATCCTGCAGATGCTAATTTTCACTTAGAAGAGTGAATAGCCCTGCGATGTTCTAAATTAATGTAAAGGTTGGAATCGGACCTATAACTGTCTCCTACAGGTCACCCTACGTTATTTCGAGCTCTCGAGAACTCTTTCCAACAAATTCAACCAACCGTCTCTGAATAACCCTTGAAGAAGGAATTTTCTATTTGACCAAAACAACCAAGAATTGCAAGAATTACAATATGACTCCCAAAACTTTCAATACCGCTGTCTCTGAGCCGAAGGGTTATTTTGTAAAGACGAACAGTGTTGCTTTTTCTTTCGACAGGATATTGTGAGAAGCATCACTCTCGATGCTTATGGATTACCCCTCTTGATCTGAAACCTAATCGTATCGTTGGTAATATATCATACGAAGCAAGAAAGTCAGGCTCAAATGGCAGAAACAAACGCATATTTTGCGGGGTCGTATTTTTTAGATGGTATACCAAAGAGAGAAAAATTCTACGCTTTTTTCTATCTTCGGTCAAAGAAGGCTGTGCTGGAAAATAAAATAAATTTTACACATAAAATTTGTTTTTGCCAAGGCCATGTATTTATTGAACTCTCCTAGTCGCATCAAGTTTATAGATACAATCTGATATATACAATCTATAGATACAATCTAGCAACATTTTATTGACGGTGTATTGATCACAATTCGAGCTTACATTACAATCTGAGCTATTAGGATCACTATCTCTATCCGGAAACAAAACTTTTTGTACCGGTCGGTGGTGTAGTAAGCATTAGATCTAACGTAACTAATTCACAAGTGTAAAATACAGCCAAAATACTGTGGAAGCGTATTATTTATACAGGCAAAAATTTAATTGTTTTAAAAAGTCTATTATTTTCATTTCGTGCTTTCTTTGTTGAGAAAATGAAAATATTTCTCTTCAATTTTGAAACATTTCAACTTTGTGTTTGAAAGAAAAATAGAAGAAAGTGTAAGTCTAAAGAAGAAACTAATAGTACATGTATTATCTTCAGGGTGTCCTAAATTATCTTTTGGGAAACCTGGAAGTACTTCGCATTGTATATTTAACACGTCTTCAGTTAGATAAACTTCAAAATTAGTACCCTGCCCCAGAATAGACTTGCTGAAAGATGAAGTCGTTTAAATATGCGACGGAAGTGCTCTTAAAAAGAAAGCGGTTGGTTCATAGTCCCACAATAGAAAAGTTGGACATTGTCCAGTATTGAGGTAAAGCGACGTATTCCGAAATATTTTACGCAGGTAAAGAACGAGATTTATGGATACCATCGCAAGTATCCAGCGTCTTTTTCATCTATGATTAACAAAAATAACACGTACAGCAAAATTTTCCATTAATTAGAAATACTGCGTAATGAGCGAAACTTGGAAAACAACTAAACGAACTAAATATATACGATAACATTGCAGGTATTGCTATGAAATTCAGTAATTTTAGGTAACTGGTTATGGGTGGCTAAAATGAAAATATTTCTAATCTGACTTCCGATTTAATTGGAAATCACCTGCAACTTTGAAATTTGATCTATAATTACAATATAATGAAATAGTAAGAAAAAGAAGTAAAGTAGCGATTTTATGCAGAAGAATGTTACAATATAATGTGTGATTAAATAAATTAATTGAAATTAAGAAACATTAATACCTCAGATGTTCAAATTGGTGACCGCCTGCTTATCGACGGTACGCTAATCTATGGTGGAACCCCTCAGTGACGTTTGAAATAGTACTTTTTGATATTTTGCAGCATGATTCTTTTATTAGGTAGCTCGGAATGAACTTTTGATTTCAATAGCCCCACAAAAAATGATCCCGTGGATTAAGATCCGGAAATCTGACAGGCCATTCAATGGTACTCTTTCTTCCGATCTATTTTTGAGGAAATCTAAAATCTAATAGTTCTCCTACTCTCACCGCATAATGAGACGGACCTCGTCTTGTTGAAATCATGTAGCAGCTGGCAACTGCCTCAAATGTTTAGAAGCTTTATGTATTCATAATCACAGGTATCGAATATGGTGTAATACATATTAAGATAGAGCAAGGCATAGAAACATTAAAATAAGGCGCTAATTACAATTATCCATCTCAAAATACAAGCACGGCAACTGTAACTATTACAATGTAAATTGATAGAATTTTTCAATGCTGTAAAAACGTTTTCGCGGGAACATCTGTTTAAGTTCGGATTCAAACTCCTGTCGTGACAATAATTTCGAGTTGTTAGGCTGACTGTGTATCGTGCTATTCATGTATGCAGTGTTCCTG
Source organism: Oryctes borbonicus (assembly GCA_902654985.2). Lineage (NCBI taxonomy): Eukaryota > Metazoa > Arthropoda > Insecta > Coleoptera > Scarabaeidae > Oryctes > Oryctes borbonicus. The sequence goes on from LR736890.1 coordinate 743,582, forward strand.
TTGATAATATCGTTTTTATAAAAGCAAAAACATTTTAAGTTACTTTCATTCTCCTAAAGGAGAAGCTCATAGGTAATATGGATGTCAACATATGCGAAGTTAACACCTTAAGGTTTGGATAGTACATATTTTTTTCATTTTAGCTGGTACAAAAAGGGCTCTCTTCAATTTTTAACCAATTAGAAACTATTGTTTCAAAATTGAAGAGAGCCCTGCATACGCCATTTTAGTTTATTATCAAGGGAAATACCCCAGGAACCTACAAGTTGAGACTGAGCTCTCTTCCTTTAAAGCATGGGTAATGTGCATATTTAAGAGGTTCAAAAAGGTATCAGCTGCTAAATTACCATCCGAAAAATACAGTGCCATAATTCTGTTTCTGTAGACACTAACCCAAACATTTAATGTTTTGGAGTGTTAAGTGTGAGCTTCTTGCACCCGATGTAGGTTATTTTGGAGCCAAGAGCAACGATTATATCCATGAACCGTGTCATTTAAATAAAGTATTGCCTTATTAGAAAAAAAAAAAACTAGATTTATTGCAAAATTAGGGGTACGCTGGCAAGTCTCCATCATATCTTCACAAAATTCAAGTCTTGTAATCACAAAGTTCTTGCACAAGGAGAGATTTTATAAATATGATATTTCTCTTGTTTTTTAATTCATTCTACTGAGAGTCCGCTGGTATTATGGCTATGTGCAAGGTGTATTGCAGACATTTTCGGTACTTCACAACATTTTGCGCTTTATTGTCCTCTCTTGCCATTTTGGCCTTACGAGGTGCTCCTCTCAACTGATATTTTTTAGCGTTTTACAAACTAAGAAAGGCGTTATTAATTAACGATTTAGATGTAGATGATTAAATAAAGCGCTGCGTTCGCGGTAAATTCGTTGTCTATTTCAATAGTGAATCATCATTAAACGCTGGGCTATTTTAAGCACAAACTATCGCATAAATACCAAAAATACAATTTATAACTTCAATTCAATCGCTGTCTCTCTTGTTTTTTTACCTGACAATAATTTTATTGGGTCTTTGAACGGTTGTTGTAGGCTCGGATTCTCAAGAAATAGGGAGGCATTATGTTTATTAACCTCAAAACTCGCGATTCGCTGCTCGACACAATCTCCTTGTAGCTCTATACAATTAGTCCAGCGATATTCTTTTTTTAGACCATCCAAATAACAGGATTTATCGAACTCTACAAAATAGGCCCCTGTTTCGGTAACGACCTCTTCATTTGACCTCTTTATATATGGTGTACACCAATTCGTACACAGTAACTGGACTAGTAGTAGAGATTTTTCCTTTAGATCAGCATCAAGTCAATCTAATAATCCCGTGGTTTCGCTTTTTCAAATAATCAATTAAAATTGTGCCTTGAGAGTCCCAAAAAATCGTCGCCATTTTTCCGGCTGATGGAAGACCATTTTGCCGACTGACCTTTTGTTTCTGGCATATAGCGACGTATCCATGTCTTACAATTACATAAGGCCGCAGAAAGTCACTTGTATTGTGAGCATGTCCACAACATTGCTGTGGATTTCGCGACTTCGTTTTTGATCAGTCGTCAGCAGATGCAATTTCTTTTCGCCGATAACTTCCTTACACTCAATTTTTCGTGTGACCAGTCACCGGTTGATGATGAGGACCATTCGTGTCCTCGAAACGGCCGTCCCGGACTAATTATTATATTACTATATAATAAATTAAACTTGTGTGGTGCGGAGGGTGCCGATACTTATGTGTTGTTTAAGAATTTGTCTATTTGAGTTAAGAAATTTGTGAATAAGAAATTAAACCTCTACCAAACAAGTGGTAAGCAAAATTTTGGCTTGCTATATATCTTCGATCTTCGCCTTTTCTTTGACTTAACTTTGAAAAACTGGTAAAATTTTTGCGATCTTTTTAAAGAATATCTTTCTTACTGGACAAAGGAAGTAATGATGTTTCTCTTATACTCCCTTGTGTATTTTTCTTTTTGACAATTTATTACGCGTTATGCAAATCATCCAACAATTTACATTCTTCATTAACAATGAGACCGTTCCTTTTGGCATCGTAAAACCATTTTGACGGATTCGACAAAATTTATACCAGTTGCTACCTCGTTAATACGACGTCTCCTCTTTATGCCTTTTGCACACCGCACTTATTCTACTTTATATACAACGTATTGGCTGCATATACGCATGAAATTTACCAATACAACGAACGACGTTGCCTATATGCCATCACTTTGGCAATTTAGACCATGTGCGGACGCAAAAGGTTATTTCTGGCGATCGTCCTGGCCGCTCGCCAAAAACGTTCCGCGAAAATCGCCTTCGTACGGGGGTCAGCCGGGCGTTTTTCGCCGCTTTTTTTGTGCGTTTCTGCAAAGAGGCCGCGACCTAATGCGCAAAATATCGCCACACACAAATCGGAATTTCCCCTTTCGAGCTGAGATGCTACGAAAATATTCTCTTTGTGCCGTTTTCGGAGCAGGTGCTAAGCTCCCAGCGTACCAGAAACGTCATAAATAAAGTGTATGTTTTGAAACTTTGTAAACACGTACATTGACTAAAGCTTATAATTGCGTCTGTTTATTGACATAGTTTCGATCAAAATAAGGCTGTAAAATGTGCAGACATGTATGTTAGTCTTGGAGAATTTTGGTAACGAGGAGCTTTTTGAAATAATTAAGTAGGTTCGAATGGAACTTTTTTAAACGAGTGTATATACAACAGATTTCTTCGTTACGGCAATTTAGGTCATACAATTTACGTGATAATTGTAGGTACTTTGTTTAACAAATATAAATTCTACAGCTTTTTCAAGAGAATTAGTGTCAAGTTTGAACTTTTATTATGCTTTTAAAATTTTGAAAGCAAAAAATATTTGCAAGGAAGGAGGTAATGCTGGTCAACGCTGTTTTACGCATACATAATGTTGATACACTGTCAAGAAGTGTAATAACACTAATAATAAGACACCGTCCTAAGTCTTTAGACACGACAACTAGTATCGCTATTGAGATTTCACACTACTATTTTCGTAAAAGTTGACGCTTATTATAGTTGAAGCAGGCGTGGCGTCAGCATAAAAATCAAGATGTTTTTACAGACCTAACGCACAACAATAATGCCTTGGATTACTTCGTTCAACTTTTTCAAATAATTTGACCAAAGCACAAAGAAAGCAATTGGTGCAAGGAAATGTTAAAAAAATTCGACACAGGAACAAAATCCACAAATACAACATTGCAACAAGTAACGAAACTTCGATATATTCGTACGAGTTGGAAACTAAGCAATAATCAATGATTTGTGGTGTTCGTTTACGAAGCACTTCCAACACAATAATTGCTTGTTTCTTTTGTTGTACTGATCATATTTTGAAGATACTACCTTTAGAGTGGAAAAATGTTTTGAGAATTGGTTCGAACCTTAATGGCGAATATTTTGAAAAGCGATAAAACGATTTCTACTTTTTTTTCTGTAGTTATCACGAGATGGTAACAGGCAATATGGGCGTTATGAAAATTTTCCCATATAACATTTCGAGGCAAGCTTTCTAATATGTATACTTAACCAAGTTAGCATGAATGTCTTTCTTTCCCGCTGTTCTGGTGCGTTATTTGATAAAGATTCATTCTATTTTGGAATGCTCTTCTGCAGACCATGACCAAGACTGTTGTCCAGTAGAAGGAATACTCAATGTTGCGCGTCTTCCTATACGCTATTAGTCCTCTAAAATTCACTTTATGCACGTGAATTTAGGTTTCCGTATATTCTGATATTGAGTATAAAACGTTGGTATTAAACAAAGTAGAATCCTACTACACTATGTCACAGTAAAATTTTGGTCAGCTGTATTTGAACGTGATCGCATCGGGTTGGTTAACGATGAACATTTAAGACGGCCAAAAACTGCAATCACTACCGATAACATCGGAAAAGTTCGCCAAACGGTGTTAGATGACCGTTGAATTAAAGTTGGAAAGGTAGCGGTGGGCGGAGGTTCCCGAAAGAACATATTTGTCTGATATTGACTGAAGACTTGGAAATGAAAAGGCTAACTTCGCGTTGGGTACCACACTTGCTCACTAAGGACCAAAAATGCACTCGAATGAACATTTCCAAAACCCTATTTTGACGTTGACTAAAAGCTGTGGAAGAAACTTGGATATACTAATACACTCCTGAAGTAAAGGCATATTCGAAACAGCGAACTGTGATGGGAAAGTGACTAAAGGCAGAAATTGCGGAAAAACGGATACATTTGAGAGAAAGCTTTTTTTGTTCCACCAAGGCACTGTCTCACACTTGAGTAGACGCTACGGCAAAAACTCACGAATTTACGAATCACATTCATAAACGCCTATTTCGCAGAACAAGATGCTAACTACTATTTGGACGGGATAAAACAGATAAAAGTATCGATGGGAGAAATAAATATACCAACAAGGAGACAATGTTAAGAAATAAAATTGCATTTGACTAAATAGTACATATTTCTTTGTTAGCCTGGAAACTTTTCAGACTACCCTAGTATTATCGATGTGATAACGTTGTTAAAGGGAATGAAAGTTCTTAATTGTGTAAAAAATCTTATTCAAATCCACATCAAGACTGAGTTAACCCACCCATATTTAAACGCTAAAGCATTTCATGGGATTATAAGAGTTGATAGTTTGTTGGCCAATATAACTGGGACTACAGCTCTTAATTTATATAATTTGTTCTTATTTGCAAAATTCACAAATAAACTACCTATAAGCGCAACCAAATTTTTTAAGCAATTTTGCAAAGTTAAAGGTTTCTCTTAATCAGAGAAGACAAATAATTTCAACTTAAGTATCACATATCTGAAGCTTAGACGGGAGCGCATTCAAATGTAAATATGCTTTTCGCCATAGTATTTTATTAAATTGAAAGGATTAAATTTAACCTTTCAATCATCAATCACTAGCATTTCCGTCGCAACAATACTCCTAACGAAGACTTCCTTTTTCCTTCGTCTAAAATACTTGTAAACATCGCGGAAGAACAAAGGCATCATTCCGTCGAATTGCTTCCGCGAGATCTTTGTCCTTTTCCTCCCTGGACGGCTATTTTCCATCCGTCCACTTAACCTTGCTCGCCAAACGTAAATAGCTCGTCCAACGTTAAATTAAATTGCGTCTCTACGAATGTTCTGCGCCGGTCATGTACCCGCTGAACGTACAGTCGTGTGCTAATGTTATCGATCACTACATTAAAATAAGAGTAAAACGTAATTTACTTGATTAAATGGTTATTTTTCTATAGAGTAATTATTGTGTGATGGCCTCTTCGCATTTTCATTCAAATGGAAAACTACGCGTATGCAGCAAATTCTATACGTGCACATAGGGTTCAAGCAAAATGAAGAGGAATTTTGCATCCGATCTGAAGAATGAGAAATATTTTAATTGGTCATATCCTGATAAATTTCTTGTACGACTGTTAAATTGTAGCAAAAGAATCGCAGGTTCCTAACATTCAACTCAAGCCAAAAGAAGTAACGAGCAGTCATGCAGCCAATACAATTAAATACAAGTAAAATAGCATTACTTTCGTTTCAATTACAATCAAAAAAGATATGAAGCAAAATATTGAATAATAGTGAAACGAAGAGATTTTCAGATTTTCGAATAGGGAATGCACGTTGGAAAGTACGAATACCATAAGAAATACGCATACTTCATCAAGACATATAACGAAGTCGCTCTCAATAGTGGCGGCTTTATTAACAAATAATTATATTATTCGACCCGTACTTTACATAGAAATAGGAAACTACATCAGCAACATGTCAGAAGTATAATGGGACAAAAGTAAAGTTGAACGATGAGGTGGTATCGCCAGACAGATTGCAAGCGATGTTGAACCTTATGGGCATTCACCATTCATAATTGATAGTCATGAGTTGATGCTCAAGGCTGATAATTCAATGGTTTACTTACTATAAATACACAAGACAAGAATAAAACCTGTTCATTCGTCAGCGATTCTTAGAAAAGAAATATTTCTTTTGAATCTATTACAGCTTTTGTGATCGATGTTCGCGTAAAGTAAAAATTATTCCAAAATAATAATGAATGACTAATAAGAATTAGAAATATTTATTATTCTGAGATGATAGTCCAGCTCTTTCATTAGTACTTTTATAAGTTTTTTAAAGAATCTTGCAGCACCTTCTTTTAGTATATACAAGCTTATGCAGGTTGCATCTTTGATCTTATTGCGAGATATAAAAACTATTCTCGTTCTGTTCCTAAATAAAATTCATTGGAGAATATGGAGAAATTGCGAAATATGATTCTATATTGAATGATATATTCCGATGTCAATGATGATTCATATTAAATATCGAACTTTATCGAGTCGCCTACATTTTAAGCATTATATTCAATCCAATTGATCTGTGGCTAATATCAATACAATTTAACTTTCATAAAATAGAAAAACAGAGAGTTCATAAATGTACCAATGTGCTATTTTTTTCTTCCTGGATATGAATTCTCTTTTTTGAGCTTCGATTCGTACTTTTGGTATCCTTATAAAGGAGTTGAAAGTCTGTTTCTTTAGGGAAGTTTGACCTCAAGCTCTTCAATAACTTCGACGAGAAGAGGCTCTTCGCCATGTGCTTTTTGCTAGCTCCTTGGTAAGTTGGATCAAACTTGGGATGTCGACATCTTCTTGTAGCTGACTGTTTCACGCAAATCATGATGCACTAGTAATGAATTGTAGCATCTTGTTTTGAAGAGATTGATTTTCTTCATTCAAGTATTACTAGCGGTGTACCAGGATAAATCTGCGTAAGTTAAGATACACTTTGTAGATGAAGAGCTTCGTCAAAGTGCTTAATGGACTTCTCGTCGAAAACAGGGTGATCCTTGCCTTGGGATAATTATCCAGGATGTATATTGTAGTCCCAGCGGGACTCGAATACACAGCAGCTAATTCTCCCAACCCCGTCAGACGTAGACCCCTTTACTACTGGACCGCCGAGCCGTTAAATAAAAATATTATGAGACAACATAGCTCTCGTTTTAGTAAAACGGATTGTACTTAAGTCCATTTATACGGAGATACCATGGAACAAAATAGCTTGCTAGCACAAGAAGGTGCAGAGGTCTTTAAATCTAGAACTGAGCTTTGGCTATATTTGTCCTACAAAAATCATATGCATTTGTCGAAAACATATTTCTAATAAAATTTTTAATGAATTCATAAATTGCAGTATCGTCCTGTTTTCCTTGTGTAATATAATCTCCTTTGTTTGCTACTACAACACAAGAGAACTCCTCCCTAAATACTTAAAAGTAGTGCTTGAAAATGTAACTTACAGCGGAGGATGCATGCGCACCACTGTATATAAGCTTTCATACATTATTTACATGTGTGTGTTATGTCCATTAGATGTTGTGTATACATCTACACAACATCAACGAGCTGAAAAGTACGAACAGGCCAACAGGCAAGTTGCTCGACGCGCTATATCCGTGATTTATTTTCGGTTGAAGGAAATCACCAAACGGAATGCTGCACGTGCCGCAGATGCCGAAATCGCACCAGAAAGAGAGGACAATATACAGATCGAGGTTCATAAGAAGAAAGATCTGTGGTCTGTATCGAGCACGTGCTGTCGTAACTAGATGAAGAACATGTTGCGAATTGATAAACAGGGTTCGGTTGCATTTATCTTAACATGCTAATAACATATTTTGGCCTTCACTTGTAAATGTGTACTATCGTTATCTTTTTAATGATTCAATTTAGAAACTTTTGTACTTTACAATTCGAAAAAAATCACAAAGGAGGAGCTAGAAGCTTTATTTTTATTTTTGTTTCTGTCAAATTGTTATTGAATAATAATAACCTTGGTTATATTTAAAAACATTTTAAAATGCTATCAATCCAATGGGCCAAATTCCATATAAAATACATTCATTATCTATGAATGCGGAAGAAGTTTTAGATGTTGCGACATTTAAAGTGACAATTCGTAACTTTTAATTCGAAATTTCTAACATAATTGAATAAAATGAAATTAATTACAGATATGTTCTCCTTATCCTTTTTCCTTTTTCTTAACCCTGTAGAATGTAGAGTTATTCTTGAAAGTGTTAAAACTTATTAAACCACACAGAACATTGCCGTGTTAAATTTGCTCTTGATACTTCGCTAATGATGCTGTCAAATTCTTCAAAATGTTTTTAAAGACGGATATCGCTGTCTGGTGCTTCTTGCCGTAGAACCTTATTTCCATTTTGTTTTATTCACCCGTATCCGCTCTGGTCTAGTGGATGGTATGCTTGACTCGTAGCTCATTTCGAAGAGTTGACCTCCAGGTTTTGCTAATCCATCCTCGCGGTTGAAATTGTTTCTCAACTTCCAAAGACTAGCGTAAATGATAGTGGCTGCGGGTAATACTTTCATGTTGTCACAGTCGATTGTATGGTCTCCATCTTGACAGAAGTGTTTGTCTGTGTGTCCAATTTGCTATCACTATGGTGATGGAGGAAAGCTGCACTGTACATTTTCTTGCTACGGACTGAGCTATACCATAGATATATACCGCAAGAAGAATGTAAACGAACTGAAATGCAAGCGCAGTAAGAACAACATCGACCAAGTAGAAAGAAGCATTCGATGCAAAGTAAAGAAACATTGACGGAACACGCAGCCTAGACAGATGAACACTCCATCAAATTGGGGATCATAACATCCGTAACAAAGTGAACTATTATTCGAAGCCACCCACTATTACCAGAGAGTGGTACACGAATCTTTGAGAAGTGTTAATAAAACTTCAACCGTGAAGATGGATATAACTTCAGCAACACCAGGTCATCTCAGAGCTCCGATTAAGCAACTATGCTACCATGGAAACGCTTTATTAAACCGTAATGGATACGGCTCAGCAGAGAAAAAACGGAAACAAAATATGTGACGACGGACCCAAGATAACGATATCGGTCTTTAGAAATCCTCTCAGAAAGTTAACAGCAAAATCGAGAGTAAACTCAACTATGCGGCAACATCCGAAAAATTATTCTACAGTAAATAGCGGCCATGAGAGTGAGTATTATTTATTTATTGATGAAGTGGATACTCTGAAATTAAATGTTGAAATAGAAATGGGAAGATTCTTGAGCTAAAGCTCCTCATAAACCGACGTTTCAAAGATATTATCTTCTTTTTGAAAAATTGTAATAGAAAATAAATACGGATGTTTGTCCCTCTACCTGATGTTCTTCATGATTCTTCGTCCATATTTCTGCAGAATATCTTCAAATATTGTAATGATTGTGGTCAAAAAAAGAATGCCAGAAGCCAATAACTTATGTCGGGGATGTTTTGCAGTTAAATGTCAAAATAAAATACAGTGATTCTTGAACTTATGCTATTTATTCATCTATCACTATCATATAAATAAACCAACAAAAGAATTCAGCTGAAGAATCTCCCCATTTTTAATTCAACATTTAACTTCAAAACATTAACAACATTCGCGATAAATAAGTATAGCATTCACCGGCGTTACCTACTGTAGATTAAGATGCTTAAATACGACATTTTGGCTGAAGAAATTAATAAAGTCTGCTACTACACATACTATACTAATAATCTAGCCAAAATCATTCTATATATATATATATATACATTAACTAATATTTATGTAACTAAAGATGTGTGTATGTGCCAGACTTCTACAACATCGTTTCTCTTATTAAAAATTCGAAAAATTTAGCACACCTTCATCGTTGCATGAAACCCATTACCAAAAGTACGAAAAATTAGCGTTATTGCACATATCAGAGGCTATGAGGATATTTCGTTGTGCAATTATAAAACAACACAAAATATGCCATTGGTATGAATCATGTTACTCGTATGAGGATTAGATAATATCTTTGAACAAAAATAATATATTTTGTAAGCACTTGTTTGATTTATTCTAATCATTATTTGGATTCACTTTCAAGGCAATTGTGAAGCATTTCTTTAATTGCAGAAAAGAAACGATACTTACATAACAGAAATGAACACTTCCGGAAGTGTCTAGGTATCCGCAAACTTGTTTATGCTGCACCTAGCAAATCTTACGTACTAAACAATACATGCTCATATTATTTATTTATGTCAGATAAATGAAAAATCTTCGCCAAATATCAATGTGTCACAATTTAGAGTATCAGCACACTCCGCATCACACATTGTCAACTATGTGGCCGAATGATGTATACTCTAAAACTAAAAGGAAAGGTTCCTGTCTGTAGCACAAAACCTAAACAGGTGCCCATTTTACACCAATAGTGAACCTCTTTCCCTGTTTAACATACTTGAATTTGAAGTTTTCTAATTTAATATTTTGTCCGATTTTGTTTATATGTTAACGAATCGATCCTTCCGTAGCTGAAATGTTCTTTGAATCTAGTGCCTATCGCCAGTTTCGTTTGTCCAATAGAGTCGTTGTCACCGTATGCAATAGTGTGCATATAAGCCCAGGTGATGTTGCTAAGAAAACTAAAACTAGGTTTGTTGAACTATACCTGAGCATACTAAACTTACAAGGGAATTTCCTCACCGATTTAAATGAAACTTGGTGAGATTATAAACTGATGTAGCGCAGGACCAATGGTAACTTTCTTAACTGCTAAATCTCCCTTTTAGCGAATAGTTTCCTTCGCACAATTATTGTTTGAATAATAAATACAAGAGGTATATGTATTCATCCATATAGATATATTAAACATGCCAGAAAATAACTCAATTTATAGAAAAAAAAACATAACTAAAAATTGTGTACCTACGTATTTGATGAGCAATATAAATAATGATAGCACTTATTGTTATTTATGTGAACAAAATCATAAGTAATGAGCTTATCTAAATATTTTTAATATCTTTTAGATCGATTATTATTTGCATTTTATTTTATTATTTATTTTTAAACGTATTTAATATCGCACACGCACTGAATTTATAGAGATAGGCAGATGTCTCTGGCGCTCATCAATAGTTATTTATCATCCGTGATAATTAAAAAGATTCCTTATTGGATCTTCACGTGCAGATTATATGATTCCTATAGTATTCAAATTTAATCCAGATAATTATTTGGATATCTTATATGCCATAAATCCTTGACTCCTTTCCAAATGCATGTGTGTAAAGCAAGATAAGTTAATAGTTGCAGTTCAGAGTTTATTGACGATGACTATGTTTCACGATTTGGTTGTTGAACGGAAATTGTTGAAATCATAAAAATCAACATTGCTAATGTTCTGAATTTGTTACATACGACGTTCCTTGCTTCAAATATCGCAGTTACAGCTACAACACGTGAAGAACAAAGGTCGTACGATGATTTAAGGGATATCATTGTAATAGCTCAAGAGTAGGCTTCCTTTGCATTTGAAACAAATGTAACACTAGAATTTGAAGATTTGGCTGGTACACATGAACCGCAATTCGGTGTACCGAGAAGTGAATATGATGAATAATAGCATTTCTATCTTTGATGTCCAAGTAAAATCAAGTAGGCAACTTGAGAAGTCAGGACCAAATGTTGACCGGGAAAGTACTAACACAGATAAAACTACATACATTACATAGTATGTTCTTGCAAAATTTAAAAAGGCGCTGAGGAGCGAAAATATTATCCACGACATACACCTTCGTAGATGGGCACAGCTAACAAAAGATGAAATTGACTATTCTTCATTTAAGGCAAACCATTGATAAAAAGTACATACAATTGTTTCTCATAAGATAACAAAATTTATCACACAACGATGTTGATGAATTACGTTCACATCCGAGCGATTTGTTCATGATATTAAACCTAAAATTAGCACTGTTGGACAGGACAAGGCTTGAGAGTGGCTTTAATTTAGAGATGCATTCCGGCCAAACCTCATCCGCCATTGGAACAAAAACAGTGGAAGCTGCCGTGCAATTATTATCCTCTAATATGCATAGTTACAAAATCATGCTAATAATTTCATCAAATGGACGACTATTATTCCTCCTCTTTCTTCTGTTAAAAGCAGCAACAGCTCAATTTGGACCGAATGTGGCACTTTATAGACCTATTAAAGGCGGCATTTTAAAGATTAGTTTATACAGATGTCTTCTTACCAAATACTGAAGCTAAACTATCTTGTTATTGGATTCGTGGAGTGAGGAGTGTCCGAACAAGGAACGAACAAAAAAAAGTCAATATTTTCACGGAACCTAAGAAGACAACTCCAATAGTACAACCTCTAGAGTTGGAGGTCGTTACTTGTACAATAACTGTGAGAAAAAAACTATTGTCGCTACTACTAAAACAGTTAAATATTTAACTTAACTTTTTTTTATATGACTTATAGTTTTGGAGATATTAAAGCAAATAGCAAAGGGTAGTGTTGCCAATAAGGCGCTCCATCATCCGAAAACGGGCGATTTAGCAGCTAAGAAAGCTACCTTTGTTCTTACACTATATCAGTCTCTAAACCCACCAAATTTCATTTAAATCGGTGACGGACAGTTGCCTGTGTTCTCTTGTTAGCATGGGAATTGGGGCGATGAATCCAAAAATAACATTCTCGGCTCTTCTTCACTGTCTACCAAGAGCAACAGTCATCTTGTATGCTTCAAGAATTTTCCACTTTAGGGCAAAGTTATTAATAAATCTGCTAGCAACAAGGTATGAATGAGTAACATCTCCGAAAACTAATCGATTAGGTACCAGTAAAAGAAATAATAAAAAAAAAATTATCGCTACACAAATACATAAACACAGAAATGTGTGTTTTAGTCTTTCTTTGGTTTCTTAACATTTATAATGGTTTTCAAATTATGGGGCGAATGATTAAATATCCGTACAGTAGACTGACTTTTTGCATTTTACAGGCTGGCATTCTAAATTCATTACAATTTCGTGTGTTGTAAACGTGTTCTCTGCCAGGTTCTCTAAATGACTCACGACAACCAGCTCTATAGTCCAAATTGAAGATTGGCCTGATAATCCTCGTTTTTGCAACAAATACACAGTTCTTGACCCTATACCATAATGTTGTATTTCATATAAAGAAATGCAAGAGCGTAATATGCTGATAACAACGTATCATTTGTGAAGTTAATTTTGAGTTTTAATATTGCAAAATATGCTGAACCAAGTATACTATCGACACTATCTACTTGGTTCTCCCATGAAAGGAGATTATATAGACAATCTCCTTTCATTATTATTATTATTATTATTTTCTCTTCTACTTCTTCCTGATGCAGTGACAGTAGTATCATCTGCAAAGTTCACCAGACGTCCACATGATGTATGCCACCTCAAATCGTTCATAAAACAATTAAATATGAGTGGACCAAGAACCAAACCCAGAACTACTCCTAAATTGACACTATAGATGTCTGACACTACATCTTTAAAATTAACATACATTTTACGTCCACTTAAAAAAGATATAAGAAGTTCCAATGGTTTGGCTTACACCCATCAATCGTATCGAACGCAGAAAGAAGAACGAAAAAACTGCAGCTACTTTGAAACCACGATCTAATTAAAGATATATAAAGTCAATTAGACTAACTCCTGTCGATTCTACCGAATAGCACTGTAGATCCATACTGGCACTGAAATATGGAAATTATATATTTTCCGGTGAAGTCATCTTGTTCCAATATGTTTCCGCAAAAAAAGAACTCCTGAAGTAAACGAACATAACACAAAAGTAATGGCAATAGAAGAAGAGATAAACATAAATATGTCTTCTTCTTGTATTGCCATTACTTTTGTTTTATGTTCATTTAATTCAAGCGTCCTTTTGCTGATTGCATTGTCCTTCAATCCCGATTTCTGTGACCGGCATATACCTCTCTGGTTTCCTTTTTGTTCCTTTTAGGATGCCATATCAATTGGGCTTAGAACTCCCTCTTGTGTTAGGCCTTTCGTGAGGCGCTCATTTTTGAAGCAAAAGAGACATAAATAACAGGAACAACGCCAGAAGGCATTTGGCTATACAAAAGAAACCCTGTAAAATGCCATAAAGGTTACCCAAGAACTTCCCCTGAAATATTTCCTTCGTTTCTTTCTTCTGAACACAAAAGGTGTAGCTGTACTTTAATTATTTAAGCCACTTGAGGACTTCAAAAAAAAGAACTTTTGAACAAAGAAAATGATTCAAAACGCAACGGATCTTTATAACCATTTTCTAAACAACTATGTTAAAATTAACTTCACTACTATCGAATTTAATCCAAACCCAAAAAAAAGTCTGCTAAAAATATTTCACTGTATGTACATACAAACTTCGTATATAAAATTATTTTAAGAAGAACATGAAACACCCGTTCTACGTTTTAACCTTTCTGGCAAAATAGCACGAACGGAATTGCGTATATACATATGTAGAACCGAGGAAAATGAACTTAGCAAGCCTTGGACGCAAAACTGGCAAATACGCAGAATTTTAACGCATCTTAAGTAACTCACTGAATCCTAACGATGTCCATTCCACGAAAGAAATTCATATATTTCGATTAGATATTTACCTATAAGAAAATGTTTAACTTCGTGGAAAATTTATACAAAAAAATAAACAAATGCGTCGATGAAAAACATGTGATTCCCTACGTAAACCAACAAAGTCTTGGATTCACGCCAAAAACGGCTTAAAGCTAATAGTTGTTCCCTTCATGAACTGTAAAAATATTCGACGTAAAATGGAAAGTATGGACCGTGTCATAGCTATTTTTTCCATGTTTACATAACTACGTGGCAAAGGATATGCCAAGAAAGATTGAAACAATGGAGTTCTTAAAACCTAATTATCAATTTGAATTCTCAAAATTCTTTCTATTATTATTATTATTTGAGCAACGCTACGAAAAGAAGCTGGTCCTGATAAGATACCTAAATGCATTTTACTCATTTGCCTTACAGTCACTTTTCATAATCTTCAATGCATCGTTGCATAAAGGTAATTTTCCATCCATTTAGAAACGTGCTGGTGTGGTGGTAAGGTCTTCGTTGAGAACTACCTTCCTATCTCTATTTCATGCGTTTCAATTAGAATTTTTAAATCAACAAAGCTTTTGATAAAATAGACATATCGATGATTCTTTTTTCTTCAATATGTTCTAAAGGCAACGAAACGTACTAAGTCGAGTATAAATTGTATGGAGTTGCAGCAGAACTTAAGTACTACCTCGAAAATAAAAAAGTTCAATAAATATAATTATAATTTTGCATAAAGGATTCCTTAAATTTAATCAAACAAACCTGAAAATGGCTAAAATCTCTTTTATGGTGAGCCTGTAATGTTAATAAAGACCTGTGTATGTATAGCATTGGCAGTATTTACTTAGGCAATAGTTACAGGATTTTCAAGAGCTTTAAAGAGTACCGTTTTCTCAATTATATTAACTTTAACGTTGACCTAAATTCTTTAGATTTATTTTAAGCAAAGCTTACGTTATATAACAAATTGTAAATTCCACAAATATCAAAATCCTAGACAATGTTTTTGCAAAAATGTCAAAAACAAGCATTCAAGTTATGTCAGTTAAACTTTATTTTTATAAGCATATTCCTTCAATATTTCAATCTCTTATAAAGAGAAGTTTTTTAAAAATTGTTTAGATTATTTCTATAAAAAGAAAATATTTACTGTCTCTTACCAGCAGAAAAACTCTCTTTTTAACTTTGTACTTTAAGAAAAAAATATTTTCCTTTTCGATCATCTTCAAAGGCGGCCTTTTTTTAAGAATAAAACGTATTTATAGCAATATTTCCGCTTACAGAAATAAATATACCGAAGCGGCCGCCAAAAAAACATGCGCACAACGCACTGGTGATATTCTTTTGTTTCACGGATTCGAATTTTTTTTCTAGTAAAATTTACCATTCTATATAACAAATTAGCCCCATTATTCATAACGTCGTCAAAAAATAAGATATTATTAACACCCGTAAATAAATAAATATTCCGAAAACATCGCAGCAACCCATTGTTATTACTTTTTGTTATGATTAGAAGCACGTGAACGGACGGCGCGCGTCGTTTGTTTTGAAGTGGTGGGGGATAGCGACCGCCGCGAAATCAAATGGAACAAGCGCGATATAAAACAAGAGCGCAGCGCACAATAATAAACATTTGACTTATTGCACGCATGAAAGTGATCTCAAAGGTGCACGGTTTTTCGATTTAATTCGCAGTTGCGTTAAGTAAAACCGCAGTTCGTTGAAGACAGTTCGAGCAGTGTTAGAAAGTAACTAGAACGAAAACAAGGAAGATGCGTCCACCATCGCAATTCGCAGGAGACATCGCCAATCAGGCTGACAACGAACCCGATCCAAGGATGGGTGCGATGATGATCTGCACGAGATTAGCAGGAAGAGCCATCATCAGAGTTGTTGGAAGATGTAACGAAGCTCAGGAGAATAATAGATTAGGTATTGGCAATTGTTTTTGAAGGAGTGATTTTTTTATGGATTCCTCAGTCCAAGTGGTGCAAATTGATAAGGAATCCAAGTGCAATTACAAGAACTGTCTTTTTTTATTTGATTTTAGTAACCAAATCATTAACATATTTAAAATTGTGAAAAAAACTGTAATTTTACAACGACTCAAAATTTTAAATTTTGTTTGCTTTAAATGACTAACTTTATCAATTATTCAACTTATTGAAATATTTTTTTTTCCTAATTTTTACCGGCAAAAGATTTTCGTTTCAAATTCTAAATCAAGTAATTCGTAATTTTGAAGCAAATAATTTCATTGAATTTAAAAGCTTAATAAAATAAAAGTCCGCCAAGATATACCTTTACAATCAGCCTTAAAGAAGTATCTAAAAAAGGATATTATAAGGTCATAGTGAGCAACAGCGCGTATTAACTTCTATTTAAGGTCTAAGCAGGAAAACATATGATCAAGATCGCGTCCTCCTTGAATTACCTTTGTTTCACGGCTTACTAAGATCTGTACACATGTCGATCGTCGATTGTATTATCCGTTATAAAAGAATAGTGCGGAAATATAAGAGAGTCAGCTTGCTATCATATAATATAGGAAAAGTTAGCAGTTGGAGGAAAGTTAAGTAATAACTAATAATGTTAATTGAATAAAGATCCGCTTAGTAATTCGATGCTCATGAACTAAAAGCGGAAGATATATAGACGCGAGTGACAATGATAGATGATGGTAGATCTTTTCACCCAGGAACTGAAATTGCTCAGCGATTCGTTTGTTACGTACTGGTGCATGTGAATATTTTTTAAACGTAATTTCGTATCGGTTAACAATGGGAAGCATTTATAATGATGGTTATGTAAAGTTTAATTGGAGCAATATGCGCACGGTGCATTTTTTTTTAAATTTTAATTAAATACCATTTCACAATGCAATTGACGCTGATGTAATACATGAATTTTAAATTCCCGCCAAAAAAAATTGAATGATAATATTTTGGAGAAAACTGCGTCTTTCAAATGCGAAATTTAAATGGCATCCAAACAAAAGATTTCAACGGTAATTTATGAACTAAATATAAACACATACAATGAGTAAAACAGCTGATTCAGAATTGCCGTATCAAAAGATCAATATCACTTCTTATCTTGCAAAGTGCATGTTTGTCAACAAAGGTGGCAGGTATCCTGGATATAAATAAAGAAAGTTGTAAATAATAAGCGGCAATAACAAGTTTTGTACATATACGTATTTCATTAAAAATATTATTAAAATTCTATCGCTATTTGTAAACATGATTGCCAACTTATCTCCAACGAAAAGACATTTCGAACATTCAAAATACAACAATCTAGACAATAGGAAACTAAATACCTAAATATATTCTGATATCGCAAAACGACATTCGTTTCACTTTATGTTCTTTATTGAATTTATCGCATAATTAATTAATTGTGCCGCATTTTTCGGTCTACTTTTAAATTTAAACAAAACAAATTTAGGACAAAACGAAAATTGGCAGCGATGCAAATTCATTTGTTTCTAAATAATCCACGCGAACACAGTAAAATAGCGAAATGCGTTTCTGAAACGCAGTTTCCATTATTTTTAGAATCATGGGCGATATGCAGAGGGCGCGTAACGTGGAAAATTCGACATTCCAACGTTACAACGCAAATGTTTTGAAACTTTAAACGAGTTGTTTACAAACAGTCTTCGTTTTATACAAGTGGATATCGTGGGCGTTTACGAGGATGGTATTTGGAACTAATCGTTTAAGAAGAAAAATGTCAAGTATGATGGTCTAATAACAAAAATTGCATTGAGTAATTGATTTGTTATGTGGCTTCTTCCGTAATCTAAGAAATTGTTTGCGTATAATCACTGAGAATTCCTCAAATACACCTTTTACAAGCTTGGAGCCCGTATGCTTTTAGGTTACACTAAATAAGAAATAGTACTGTTCCACTACGACTATTTCATGTCTATTGAGGCTAGCTTATTTACGTTAGCTTTTTTTTTCCCACTATATCCAATAGCATTGTGAATGATCTCTCTGCATAGGCTTTGTACTTATTTCAAATTCATTTCTGAGAGTATTCTATTTCTGCAAGTCTTATGTAATTGCATGGCCTATGCGGAAGAACCTGCATAGTATTTTCTTCCTCAATTTTAAGTTGGTGATATGCTTTTGAGTTATATAACGTCCTATTAGCAACTTTGTGGTTGCTTTAAGAGACGTTCTGTCTCTCCCTTGTAAATCAGCTGTGAATTTAGGCCTGTATCTATAATTAGAAACTATTTGGCCTGTTCCTGATAGAAAATTTTTCCATCGGTCTTAAGATTTTTTCCTTTCTATTTATAACAGCTGCTTTAATCACCGTGTACACTATGCCTACAAAGGACCTCGAGTTATTGTCAGTAATTGACAAGCCTACCCCATTTTGTCATTTCTTTGCTACTTGCCATATGCTGATAACCAGACAAGGGTTGATCCAATTACCCAGTATGTTTAACGTGTTCGTGCAGTTCCGCAGTTCACTGCCTTTAATACTGCTTGACTATCTGAACAGATAGCAATTCATCAATTATTGGCCTCTTGCTCCCATG
This sequence comes from Oryctes borbonicus, assembly GCA_902654985.2. Classification (NCBI taxonomy): domain Eukaryota; kingdom Metazoa; phylum Arthropoda; class Insecta; order Coleoptera; family Scarabaeidae; genus Oryctes; species Oryctes borbonicus. The sequence continues at coordinate 762,676 of LR736890.1, forward strand.
TACTCTTAACGTGCAAACGGTAACGCATTTAACTTTGATATAAGTTTCGCTTGTTTTGTACAAGATGCCGCCATCTTGCTTTAAGTCGTTCTGCAGAACTATTTCATACCGCATTCCTAATCGGAGCTTTCAAATTATCTAACATTGTTGCCTGTTAACATACACCAAACTTTTTTAATATCTCCAGGAGAAAAATTTTCTTGGAGTCATGAATCGAAAAGGCCATTCAATGCTGACCTCTTCGTCCAATTTGTTTCGTGATTCAAATAATCACGAAGTTGTTGGCCAAAGTGAGGTAAGAGACTATCTTGTTAAAACCAAATGTCTGGATGTATAAATTATGGATTCACTGGTTTGGGATCACTCAATTTCAAGGTTTTCTCATGAATTAAATCCTTCCAACTGAAATTCATATTTAAGAAAAGTTTTAGGATAATTTCAATACTTTCAAAAAAATCCTTTGCCAGATTCCAACCTTCAAGGAGCTATTCCAATACTTTTTATATTGGCCAAAATAAGATCGCAAAACATCGTCGAAGTCTACATTTTACTTAATAATTAACAAAAATTTTTGCCATTAATTTAAAAGTTGTACGCAGAACAAAATTATTTTGGAATAGGTTCTTACTTGTTTTTCGCGTTGAAAATTAACGTTCGCCACTTGGAAAGCGCACTTCCAGATTTCCTGATTTCCTGATTAAAAATAAGCTCCAACGGTATAGAATAGCACTCCGCCTCGGTTTATTTAGAACTACGAGTGCATGCGCAATTCGAATTCGGTCGAATAAGATATTCAACAGTTTAGAAATGGCCTCAGGTGTGACTAGAGTTATATTGAGATGCGAGGATGCCATGGAATCGGAAAATTTAGGTAGACAATTATTAGACACGATCTTTTCCAATATTCTATTATTATTTCAGATATCGTTTGCTGTTTGACTAATCTATTAATCTATATTATTGCGTGTTGTTTCACTGACCTCTCGTTTTCCGCGGAAATTGCTCGTGCGTGACTCATAACGAAAGTGAGACGTATTACAAGCTCCTCTTAAGATCTCAATCGTGTTCCCGCATCGATATCGTGTTATCTTTGAGATGTACTTATTGTGTTTGATCTTCGCTTTTAATAACTTCCGAATGGCTTGAATTCGTATCTACTTAAAATTTACAATTGTCTGGTTTTACACAACATAAATCGATTCATATATCCAATGCAAAAATAACGAATAAAAATTTCATATAAAACGTTATTGATATTACGCAACAATTGTCATAACGCCACCTGTGAGCTATATACGTATTAAGGGAAATTGCTACGTTTTTGAAAATTGAAGAAATCTCTCCTTTTTTTGATTATTCTTGGTCAATAGTTTTGCTTATTTTGGAATGTGGTATACAGCATCAAACTTACGATAAAACAATACAGGGTGTTATAAGAGTTGAAAAATTGAAACTCTTCCTAAGCAAACTGCCCTTAATATTAATTTGTATTTTTAATCTTATATACGAAAATAATTTTTGAGTAGTAATAAATTAAAATGCATAAGTCTTGGTAAACGAGATATAATTTAATAATAATAACTATGGATACAATTAAATTTTGTGTATTTTTTCAATTTTAAAGTAAAATTCATATTAAATCATATTTTCGATAATAAATAAAATTAACGATAATAGTTAGTAGAGTTAATTTCACATGTTTTAATTTTTTCGCAAGTTTGACTCCTAAAATAAGTTAAACAATTAAACAAGCATTACTTTTTCAAAAAATAAAAAATAAGAGAATGTACAAGAGTAGAGTACCCCATTTAAGAACACTTGTAATAACCTTTTTTTTTAGTTTCATCCTTAATTTCGTCCTATTTCGCAATAATTACATCGTACTCGCAATTTTGTAAGGTAATATTGTAAGACAATAAGCTTAAATCTTCACATTTCGGTTTTTGTAGCAAATTTTATATCAAAAGAAATGAACTGTAAATTGTTATTGCACACTAACTCTGCTTGCGGTGATATTATACGAAAATCATTTAAAAATTATAAAATATTATGGTCGCGTGACCATCGTACGCTCGCAACTTTAACTATTTTAATTTTTTTAATTTTGCGTTAATTTTACATCCGTAATGATTTGTAGTATTGACTAATCTAGTAATAAATCACAAAATTAGCCATTTTTGAAACAATGATTTTGAAGGCTATTTTCAAAATGTAGATCTTTAAGTAAAGACAAAATTTAAAAGACTTTTTGGAACACTTTTGAGTTTCGAAAAGTCTTTAATTCAGAACAGAATGCTTAATAAAAAGAACATTGTCGATTTTATGTGAAATTGACGATTTCTTTATACGAAGCCTTATAATAGTTATTTTCGACTTTCCTTTTTTATACCTGGCAACACTACTGTTAATGTAGGACAGGATCAGAAGCAGTTAACGGCTGAGTCGCTAACGTAATAAATGCTTCTGGACCATATTCTAATGCTGACACTTAGCTGCAGAGGATTTTGCTAAAGATAAATATTTTACACTAATCGAACTCATCATATGATTATTCTTTTCTATTTTAATTTGGAAATTAATCTTATATACTGCGCTTTTCTACCAGAAAATAATAAAAGTTAGCACACCGTTTAGAAAATCGGTAGTGGCTGATATAAATCACCATTCAACATGCTGAGCGCTGATTATCAGCTACTGCGTCCTCTGACTACTGAAAAAGTAATAACTTATTGTATATTATTTACTTTTTCATTGGACATTAATTTTATGATGAAACAGTTTCTTCCAATAATAATAATAGCACTATGTTATAATATTTTTGCCTTATTCGACAGCTATAAGTAATTTCCAGAATGTGAAAAAGCAATTTTGAGCTGAACTATGCACATAAAAATTACATGGCGTTAAATTCACAAACCATATATGAGCCATATAGTCAATTACACGCAATTTTTGCATAACCGGCTCTTGACAAATAGAGAACGCAAAAATATTTTGAAAATTTTTTTAACAAATTCCGATTTCGTGTTCGCAAAATAATTTCGTGTAATAATAGTATTATATAAATCTTTTATACAATACAACGTAACCGCATACATAAATCCATAGATCTACGTAACGACCATTACCTAAATATTAGAAATAAAGTGAAATAAAATTACATAATAGTCCGGAAGCTTTTGTGTTCATATGGTGTATACATGTGTAATACATATATAATGTTTAATACATAATAGCTACGAATGTACGTGTGTATGAATACACAATTTTAGAGTTATTCTTAAATATATTATTTTTAAGATAAGTTATAAATGTGGAATCTATTTAAAATTAAAATTTCCAACATCAAATTTATCCCCCGCTGTGTAGACAAGTGCATCTTGACGATAAGATTCTTGACGACAGCTGCAATTATTCGCGATTACCCTTTGTTTTCTTTTGTCCGCCGTGCTCCTTTTAATACAAAATGTAAATAAAAAAAAGTTTATTTGAAGCAGTCAATCCTCGTGCATTTGGAAAATAACAGACTTAGTAGCTTATATTAGATACAAAACGAAACTCGAACTCGAACTTCGTATATTACCATTGGGTATCGTTTATTTACATTTGTGCACGGTTCAAATTGTGTAAAACCGACCATTTTTTTCATTATTATGAAACCTGACCGGTCGCTTTCGTTGTGTTGTAATTCCGCTTTAATTGGTGCATATAAATTAGTGCAATTTCAAAATCTCAAACGTTGAGTGTTAGAGAGACGATGTTACGATAGCACAATGTTAGGTGAATCTATTTAAAAAAATTCGGTGGATTGTTAATTAAAGAAATGTTGGCCGGGCGTACTAGCAAACATTACAAATTCGTTGCATGTTATGCAATATCTGCGTATTTTCTGTGAATCGAAATGATTAAAGAATATACGTTAAAAGTTGTATTCTACTATAATACTACTATTATAAACTAATCTGTTAAAGCATTAGAGCTTATATAAAAACCCATATAAACATTATTACATTAGATGACAATTAATGTTATTTGGGTTGCCTATCGAGACAGCCTAAGATCTCTACTATTTTATTCAAAATGAGGCTGTGAACATCATTGATATAAATTGACAAGGACGAAAAATCATTTATTTAGTTTCCATCTAATTCTTTAAAAATCTTATTTTTAGAAATAAGTTAAAATAAAAAAAGACCGGAGAAATAATAAAGATTGAATACTTCTGATTTTCAAAAATTTCTTTTAAAAGCTACGTTAAATTGCATCTTTTCAAGCATTTTCGCTTTTACAAAATCACACAAATGCTTTTTTCTAAATGCGAAAGTAACCATATATCAAGATTGTCATCGGTATCTGCTACCGAAACTCCATTTCATATATTTTTCCTTCAACTCAACACATTACCTTAATTTCAGATCTCTCAGAATGTCAGTTGATGCAAGTTCCGGATGCAGTCTACCACCTGATGCGACATACAGAACTCAAATCCTGTGATCTTAGCGGTAACGTGATCACGAAGATACCGCCCAAGTTCGCCGTCAAATTCAGCCTTATTACGGCCCTCAACCTGTCGCACAATCAAATGTCCAAACTGCCAGAAGAAATCGCTGATTTGGCATCGCTGCTCAGGCTGGACATCTCACACAATACCTTCATAGCGTTACCAAATGCTGTGTACAAAATTCCAAAGCTAGAATACCTGAATGCTAGTGATAATCACATTGTTGGTAAGTGCTTATTTTTCTCGTCGAAATCTAATTACATATGAAAAAAATGGCAAAATATCGAGACATTGTTTAAAACAAGAAATAAATATAATTAAATCTGTTAGGTAGGTCTTGGTTTCCGGGTTGAAACTAACTAGTTGTCGTACCTTTTGCCGACGTGTCGTTCTAGCATTTATGGGACACCTTCAGAGCGTCAGGGACTATTCCGTTCTGAAGGAGTTTATATAGGGCTTGTTATGGATCAAGATGTCTCATAAGAGTAAGGACGAAAAACTGGCAAAAAATACGACAAACGACAACGACGTGGTCCCAACCCGAAAACCAAGAGCATAAAAATATGATAAAAATTTTCCAATTTTCTTTTTTTTTCAGACGTAGAAGTCGACAGATTAGGAGCAGCACCATCCTTGCTAACAGTGGATCTACGTAATAATCCACTGACAGCCAGATGTCATGGTCAACTAGCCGAGATTTCGCATATAGAAATTTCGCTGTCGCCTAGGCAAAGGGAAGACTGGGAAGATCTTACCATATAGCTCTATATTTAACTTAATTTTCTCACTGCCAGTGGTTGGTAATTAAAAAACTATCTGTAAAGTGTTCTTATCTGACAACATTTGGCAGTACTGCAATTTTATAGTAATCGCGCCTCCTAGAGATGCAATTTTGTTGTTACTATTACGTCATCACAGTTCATTTTAAGAGTACGTTGAATATTGTTTTGTAAACATACAGTTTTTAATTCCAGCCTTCAAGGTAGCTAATATTTACATGTCCCAAAGGGTGATAGTCTCTTTATAATATATAAAAAGCCTGATGTGCAGTTTTAGTAAATTAATTTTTAATATATAAATTATAAATAATATTTGTATTTTTATAAAATTGATATTAGTTTGTAAGGATCTCTGTATCTGTATACGAGGTGCGACAATTTAATTTTTATAAGTAACTGTAAATGCTAACTAAACCATCTTGACTAGTTTAGATACAACTTTAGACTATTCCATTCATTGTTATATTGTAACATGAATACGGGAAAAAAATCGCAACTGAACGATACAGGCAATATAAGACAAATTTTCAGAAATTAAATTGTCGTACCTTAAACATTGTCAGTTTACTATGAACAATAATACTAATATAACCAAGGAAAGGGCATTTTAGGGGAAAAATACGTCTTAATTGGATGTACTACAAAAATGATTTCCTAAAATGTCATGTTAATTTTCTTATCTGATTCAGTATTTATTGTGTACTTATTTGTTTATTTGATAATTTATCTAAACAAATTATTTGTAAGAACAGTTTTCTTCACTCATTACTATGTATTTATGTATCTATAATAATTGGAATTTTCGTGGGTTTCAAATTTTGCATATTATAAACAAAGGATACTCAAAATATCTGTATATTAATGATTATAAACACAATGAAAACGATGTGATATAGTGATATATATAATACATATTCCTACTATAAAGAAAAACTGTTCGACACTTTTTTAGGGAAATGTGTGTAATATATTTTTGTCTGACTTAAAGCATTTAACAGTTATTACCTTGGCTTAGACATCTAGTCATTTTGTGATCATGGACATAGAGATAAGCAAACGATCTTGTTTTCCATGTACTTTTCACAGTGAAATAAATTAATGAGGTTTATACAAGTTTTTTTTTTTGTTTCCTCTCAGCGACAAATATAGATAAGAATAAAAAGCACTAAAAAGTTACTAAGCCCGGTTCTATATTACTTGAAGATTAGTGAGCATATTTGTTGAAAATGCTTAACTCGGTATAGCTCGATTTTTTGCTATTTTAATTCAAATTGTAGACAATCTCCATTAAAAATGCTTCGGTATCGTAACGATGTATTTTTTTGTTTTTCACTGAATAATCGATTAGGTAATATTTGACCTACAAAGTTGCTCCTCCAGAAGTGTCAAATCCTCTAACCACAAATTGAATGGGTCGATAAAGTGTGGTTAAAATAAAATTTCTAATCAAATTAAATTCGGAATGGCACTAGGTTTGCGTACGTTCAGAAATAAGTTTGCGAATTTCGGTTCCTATATTATTCCAAGATACCACATTCTCGCAACTGATACTTGTAAAGATTTAACTACCTTCTCGGAAAGGTTAGAACAGCAGGTAATGCAAAATAAATAACAAAGTATTACGTAATGCACCTACAGAAATTTGAATATTTTTTTTATTAATTGTCGTTTACTGCTTATACTGATATTGACACAGGAATTTGTTCTATTGCATACTTTTGGCTACCATAACCTATAAATCTAAAAGTATATCTTGCTTAAAGTAGGATGTCTTAATTGTCAAGAAAGCTTCACATTGTTTATAATATAAATTTCATTTTTTAGCAAAAAATCCGGAGGTTAGCTTCCTGTTCTAGTAACGTTTATAAACATAACTACAAGTGTACTCAAGAAAACGATTATATCGAAGATACTCCAAATTTAGGGAATGAGCCGTTACTGACAGATACCGTTGATAAAATATTAATATCAACGTACAATTTTGACAAGCTTCAAAATGATTTAGATAAATGGTATTATCTGAGTAACATTATTTTTTCATCTTATTTTATTTGTAATATTTCAGCTGTTCATCGAATGTAAAATGTAGCACAGGCGCAGAGCCATCGAATGAATGTTTAGTATCCTCAAAAACTAGTGCTCCTAGTGATAAACCTAGTCCAGAAAAATTAGCCCACATTTACCATGTCTTAAGTGAGACTTTGCCGAAATTGTTCATACAAGTAATGGACTATAGCATTTACGATAACAACTTGATTTTTGAAAATAATATACGAGGAACAAGGACTGTAGGACTATACAATTACATTAAACAAGTTTCACTTCTACGGACTATAGGACATTTAAAGTATGCATACGTTAAAATGGAAATTTTGAAGATCACACAGAACCCAGAAGATTCATCTGTTAAAGTTAGATGGCGTATCCGGGGAATATCTGGTTTAAAGGTGATGGTGATGTTTTGGAGATACAGGCTTTGGAATTTAAAGGACTTTTTTGATAGAACAGAATCGTAAGTCTATTATTACCTATAAACAAGCCAAAAGTAAATCATACAATGCCTTTATAGATGGTTTGATGGGTTCTCTACCTTCTATGTTAATGGTGAGGGAAAAATCTACAAACATGTAGCAGATAAGGTAAGCACATAAATGTATTACATCGAATTATGTGTAACTTTTCATATTCTCTCATAGATGATGCCAGATTCCGATAGGGAAGTGATTAAACCATCACCGATTGATACCGCAAAGCTAGCTCTAATTGTAGGAATAATTCCAAGGTTTTCTGATCTAAATTCCATGCTATAAATGAAAATAAAAAAAAATGAACGAGCGAAAACGATGTTCTTGCATTTTTGTTAACTAGTATTAATTTATTTTCATTAAGTTAAGTATTACTACGAATTGTTCCCATCTCTATAGCTAGTTCACGCGAAAGTAGAAGAAGTGCATGCATACAACAAGATGCCTCTCACCTATTTCTCACTCTTTTACGTAAACTATCATTTTTATTATGATTTCTTTGAATTCCAAAAAAAGAAACTTTGTATTTGTTGTTGTAATATATTATGTTTCGAAAAGCATCGTTATTGCGTTTTATTTTTAATTATAGGGATTGTATCTTATCACAGTACTAATAAATTACATGTAATATCGATTATATCTATAACAAATTCAATGTTGAATGGAAGAAAAGAAATTCTCGTGTAATTAGGAGAATCTTAAGTACATAATTCATAAAATAAATAGAAAGTGGTAGGCTTATTTTGAATTTACCCCAATTTTTCTTTTATTGAAATTAAAATTTTTTGCGCTGAAATATATTGACTAATATGAATTAATAATGCATGCGCCTGTTCACCAAAAAGGTGTCAACATTGAACAAATTTCCTAAAATGTACCTATCCTATCCTTTTATTCTATCGATATTAACACCTTTCATGTATTATAGGCTGCATAAATAAGGTTGACCTTTGATAATTTCAATTATGGGTTTTTTTTATTTAACCAAGTAATATGAACTCACGCAATGGGGCACACTATAGACAATATGCTGCGCTGGGCAGAAGGGAGGTTCTCAATGATATCTGGGAAATGGGAGAAAATTAACAATATCATTTATTTTTATTAAAAAAAATAATTTTATGTAGCAATTTATATCATTAATAAACGAACAATTTTTTGTATTATAATCCATAATGCTCCTTCAAAAGACGGTATTACCAGTAAAAAATGAAATTTTTTTCTAATTTTTATCTCTGCAAATTTTTTGATTATTTCTCGTAAATCTAATTTCGCGTTCAATGGCTAGCATAGCTAAACCATTCAGACAAAGTTGTAATATGCGTAATGCAATACTAAGACTCGGTGCAAGCTTCAATTTAGCGTTAAATTTTAGCACTTCGAACGGGCTTTTTTTCCTGTTAAGAGTTATCCCATTCAAATCGGATGAATCTCCATGAGTTAATGTTTTCTAAATCTTTACAATGTGATATTTATATATGTTATAAAGGAATTCGAAATATATATTGTGGTCGCTTAAAAGTTTGAGCCGGGACTTTAAGTCATTGATTGCTTGATCTATTGTAAAGAAAAAAAATCTATTTTATAATTTTGTTTAGCATCTTCTATTAGTTGGTCTTTACTTTCATGAAAGAAATGAGTTTACTTTCTTTTAACTTTATGCCGTGGTAAGGTTGATTCGAAATTACCCTCCACACCGATTTCGAAGGCCAATTCCGTCGCATCGATAATAATTTGATTAAAGTAGTCATCCGTTGAAGAAATTTTGCAGTTTTTTTTTTTATAAGATTTGTGACTAAAAATAGTTCACAATTTTTAAATTGTATAAATTTGTTAATAGGATTAATATGAATAATTATAGCAAGGACTGTGGCGTAGTATGGTAAAAATATAATAAATTAAACTTGTGTGGTGCGGACGGGCCGATACTTATGTGTTGTTTAGAATTAATATGATTTAAATTACAATTAAACATAAAAAATTTAAATGGTTTGAGGCGACATAGCAAACCAGATGCTTCAACTATTACTAAGAATATCTGAATTTTGATAAATGATTAGCAAAGTAACGTAAATACCTCTAATTTGAAATCTGAAAGGTTTGATAGCATCTATCCTGCTTTCCCACCTATTATCACTTAAGGGCTTTAAAGCTAAGATTGTGACATGTCTCAAAAGTATTTTTCACCGCACAGTAAAAGATGAAAAGAACAAACATATATTTTGTACAATGCGAAACAAATTGGCAGCTTGTAAGGATGATTTGGCCATGTCATTTGCTATAAAATTCAGCGAGCGGTCAAACTTGTGTTCTTTAGTATAATTTTGTTATGGAACACTTATCTCCGAATATTTTTTGTTTGATAGCTGTATCTCTAAATTACTTAGGAAAAGAATTTATTTTTCGTCAACGCGCTAGATGAACACGCTGTATTATTTAATATTAAAACCACATGTACAAATATTTAAACAAGAAAATACCTGCTATTAAATCAAAATTCTCAATTTTATAAGCGTTCTGCATAAACGTGAATTAAAATTAAAAACTGTACATTTTAATTTATTACACTAAAAATTCATCGTGTTAAGAAGCTTAAGCGAGAAGGGATTCAACATTAATGAAAAAAATCAACTCAGAATATTCGAAATTATTTATCTAAATAAATTATTATCACAGATCATATATTCCCAGGTGATTGGTTATTGTTGGTGCTATTTACTGATAATTCATTTCTTCTTCTATTCGAACCTAAAAAAAATTATTAAATTAGCATAAGTTTTCGGGAACGGTGTTCATTATTAGAAATTACATCTCTATTACGACTCTTTTTTTTCTTGTTTAACCAGTTAAAGATTGCATAGTATTAATCATATATACAGAGTGTAATACGGTAAGGGACGAACTTGGGAGTAATTCAAAGGATGAGAAGAGTTCGAACAGAACAGCTAGCTCGAAATTTTAATTATTTTCAACGTAATTGAATTTTTGCAAATTTCATTTGAATATTAATAATAAAAAAGGCGCCCCTGTACAGTGCGTAATCTGTCTAATAGCACGGCCCAGTTCTGCCCTGATAGTTGTCGCCAGAGTGCAATTGGCTGAATAATTGGCATGACGCTAATGAACTTTATTTTAGTTTTGCTCAGGAGGAATCGCTCCCAAAATTTGACCCCTAATAAACACTGTGCATTCAAATTTAATTAGTTCATTTTACGCTATACTTACTCATAAGAATTTTCTCTAGACTATGAATAGGTGATTCGAATAAGACGCACAAGATAAATCCAGCCACAAATGTAAAAATTAAATGACCTACAGCTAACTTTGCCTACAATACAATTAAAATAGTTATTAGACCTAACAATATAGCGGCGTATTAAATAACTATTATTAACTTACTAAACTATATACACTCATATACATAGGGTTGCGTAAACTCCCGCGTGAATGCAGTTCAATTATTCCATTCACCAAATAAGCGCAATACGTTAATCTGCTGAGCGGTACGAATACTTTCCAGGAAAGGAACCTATTTATTAATCCTGCAGTAATGGAAATTAAGATGTAGATGGAAGTAAATTGAATATAATTTTTTATCTAGATACCTCCATTTCCTGTCAAGCACATCGTTAGGATCCAACCAATAAAAATACACCACGCTGCGCTACTGAACGTTGAATAAACTGTGCTCTCGATTAAATCATATTGATGGCCAGGTTCGTAGAAAATGGATATGGAAAACATGGACGCTACACCAGTGAGGATACCTAATAGCCAACCGCACCATTTAACATATCTTGGAATTTTGCAGCTGGAATTGGAAAAAAATTAATAAAAACTCTTTTAATGCGCTGAATGACATAATTACCTAGAATTATGCAATTTATACACTATGTAACCATAAACCACCCCTATACAATAAGAACTTGCCCGGATGTGGGTTTTGATATAGATATTTGTGAAATAAGGATTTGAATTCAAATCAACAACTTCTCTGCAACAAAAAAATTACGTTATTGTCAATAAATCATAAAACTAACTATAGATTTCGTGGGTTTCTCCAATTTCTTAACTCAGGTTTCCTAAAATACTTACGCCGGATAAAACATAAACGTTGGATCGGCTTTCTTCACGTAAGTCTCAATAGCATGCGCGGCAAGTGTTAGCAAAGTAAGGATGGCCAAGCATATCTTTCCAAAATTCTTAAATTTCCATAGAAACAACACGATTACAGCTGAAATGATGAACATGTGCGTATCTACCGCCAAAAACCAAGATTGAAACATGCACACATGGTCCGTATTTACATAGTTATTGATGTACAACACGTTAGCCCACCAGGAATTTAAACATCTTTCCTTTTCTTTAGACATGAGCGAGTTCCATAGAGGTCCGTTGCCGAGACGATACAAGAATGTACAATACAGACCTATAACTACGATATAAGACGGAGTTAATCTGAAATAAAAACGTTAGATATTAAAGGAATCATGTTTTTCCCCATGATAGTCTACCTGATATATCGACCAATGTAGATTATCAACAAGTTGACTTTGCCTTTCCGTTTGTCCAATTCTTGAATTAGGATACGGCAGAGTAAAAATCCCCCCAAAAAGAGGAACGTATCGACCAGTAGTGGGTTGTTAAAAAATATCGCATTTTGGACTTGAGTTCTAGCCTACAAATGTTGTGTTTTAAATTTAACGGAAACTTCTACTGGATACTGTACATATGTAAAAAGGTAAATACGCAAACAACGCGAGTACCTTTGGAAATTAATAAAATTGAAATAAGTTAGGCGAACTTAGACAGTAAACATAAGGTGTGCGTCATACATTTCTCCTGTGTCTAAAAATCTTTAGGAAACAGTTTCATGCTCTCTTTTTACAAATATGCGAAATATGTTTTAAAATGAAAGGAAGTCGTCTTCTTCTGAATTATACTTATTTTAATATTACCATATTTATTATATAGACACTTAATTTTTTATATCTCTTCTTATTGGCAAGGAAGGTATCTGAAGTGTAAATCACCGATTGTGATGAAACCTTATCCGTTTGTAGACCCCATCGGGTGTTGCTCAATTGCACTATTTAGGGCGTAGTTCAAGAGCAGGTTGCTGACAGAGGGTGCTGTCGCCGATGAGCAGCATCCCATGGAGTCGATAAACTGACAAAGTTTCATCACAATTGGTGATCTACGCTTCGAATACCTTCTTTGTAAGTCTATTTAGTTGGTCGCTACTAAAGCAGTTATGCATCATCAGAAACAGTCAAAATTTCCATATTAAAGGCATTCAGATAACTGGAAGCATTGACCACACAGACCAATCTTGATTCCAGGAAAAGAAAAGTGGTTGAGGCTAAGGACTGTACGGAGGATGATCTAATAACTCAATACTTTGCTACTCTCAAAACTCAATAGTCTTTTGAACTCTAAGTGATCTCGCAAATTGAGACAAAATTGCGACCAGAAACGGATTACTGGTTTCTCTTCAAACAACGGATTGACGTTTGGCTTCGGGTCCATAGGAATAAATCCATGATTCGTCACCATAAACATGTTTTAAACATCCGTTGCTGAAGCGGCTCAAAGTTTTTCGAGACCAAGTAACCCGACCTGCGTTTTGTTCTTTAGTTAGAAAATGTAGGATCTAACGGGAAACTAACTATCTCAAGCCCAATTCATCACTTCAGATTTTTTTGAATTGAGGTCTTTGAAATGTTTAAGGATATCTAAATCTCACGATATGTCGCTTTTGTAGATCTTCCTTGATAAGTTGAGGCATAGCTGCGATGTCTTTTTGAGTGACTGTTGTTATTGATGGTCCTGTTTTGGAATCGTCGTTAAAACTGCGTCTACGTTGGAATTCGCAGCATCAGTCAGAAATTGTCGACTGGTATGATGCTCCATTATCGAAAATAGATACCAAGTCGACGAGACATTGTTAACATAATCCTCTCCGAAAGTTTATTATCCCGCGAAAATATTTTCGGTTCAATTCCATTTTTCGAATGATTTGTCAGTTTAAAAAATTTGCTGTGGCTAAATCAGTTGCCATACTTTGATAAAGTTTTAGATTAAGTTCAATAAACATTGATATTAACTTTGACAGGCGACGTTTCATTATGGCGTTTTTACACGGCCATATGCAAAACTAAAAAGACAGCCCTCGTATACACGAAAAAGTCCTGTTTCTATTGACTACATATTTTCTATACATCTTTTTTGGTTTCCATTGTCATCAAAGCACGCACAAGGCTGACATCGTATTGTACATATAAAATTATTGGCTATTAGATTAAAATATAGGTATGAACTAAGTAAACTTAATTTATGACTTACAAGAAAACTAAAACTCGTAAAAAAGATTTACGATCACTTAAACAATTCCAAGAAAAAAGACCTTGATAAGTATGAAGTAATTATAAGTAAATATGAAAGAGTGACTTGACTTTATTTACCACGTTATTAATTTAAGGAAAAAATAGTAATAAATAAATATTTAATTACAATCGATAAGCCTCGCCATATACTGAATATATATTTTCTCTGGCAGTATTTATTTTGTAATTAGAAAATATTTACCAAATTAATTAATCTGTTCAGTAGTTCCTTTTTACATATTTTATCTTAACCATATCATAACTGAAATCATTCACGTCGTAATTTTAAGCATTTCTAAATTGTCGCTTATTAATAGCTACACATGAAATTAATTTTAGTACCACTTACTTGCTCATAAAATTCAGAATTCATAATAGGCCCGCTAATAGCGAACAGTAACGTATGTCCGGGAACAATCAATGCCATAAAGAGAAATTTTAGACCAGAGACGCATCCTAGATCATCCTCGGTTTTTCGCTTAACTTGAAGTACCTTACTAACGTTTCTAGCTACCGAAAAAGCGATAATAATCTTATGTAACACGCTGCCATTCTTCGAAGGTGATTCCAAAGTATAAATCGATGATTTTTCCTTATAATATAAACTTACTAAATGGTAAATGGTAGCTAATACGACCCAGAAAAGGTATATTGAAAGTATGGTACTGAAAAATGTAAAATTCCATAATATTGGTTAAAAAAAAAACAAAATATAAAGTTTTAAAAATTACCCGTAAGCAATTTCTCCAGAACTTAGTTCCAATACTTGCTCAGATTGGCAATCCAATCCCGAAACGCTAACGTTTACGGTATTTCCCGGAAAAAGCGTATTGAACAGCGAATTGAAGAAAATTGAAACTTCTTTTGGTGAACACGTTGATGGTACACATATTGCCCAATGCAAAGTATTGCTGAAGGTAGTGCGAAAAACCTGAAAAATATACGCAGGAAGAACAAATAGTAGCATTTTTAATTCTGATTAATAAGCAATTAAGAAGCAACTGAATAATGCGTTATAGAAAAAATTCGAATTTTAGTATTCTTTTTAATGGAATATACCCTATATTTTGTAAAATGTTGAAATATCATTTAATTTGGGTTCATCAAAGGCGCCATTAAGGAGATATTTTTAGAAAATAGATTTTTATTGATAACAACAGTTGCCAAAATATTCATAAAATATTTTAATTGCTGCGACACAATTAACCTATAGGGAAATGGAGCGTGGTAGCAAACAAACAATCGTACTTCCACAAATTTCCAATGGACAAGTTCTCTACATCGCAGTAGCCATACCTAGTTTTAAATCATGTTAAATTGAGTACACAAAATTTTATCAAAATCCGTGACGGTGAGGTGGGGGGCATCCAATCAGTTGCTATGCTATACCTTTCAAAAGTGTCACAAAATCATCTATCAAAGATTTTTCATAAAAATATACCTTTATTTTTGAAGTATGATTTGGGGACGTGGTTAAAAATAAGGATTGTTATCTAAAAAAAAACAAAATTTTTTAGTCGAATATCTATTTTTGAGCTAGATTTTTGGAGCATACTGTATAAATATTTGATACATACTTTACAATTATTACAAATACTACAATATGTTATTAATAAGAATATTAAGACTGATTCCAATCAGTAATCCCAAATCAAAGATATTGATGATTACAAAAAGTCGAATTGAAATTGCAATAATTGCAATAATTATTCAAAAAATCTATGATATACGCGACACTAAGAATATTTGTATTTTATTTTTCTTTAATTAAGTTGAAAGCGTTCTGAGAAAGAGTTTCGTCGAAAATATTTATCATTATATTTATTATGTCTAACAGCACAATAAAATCTGCAATTTTGCAACAGAAACTATTTTCAACAAATAAACACGCGGAGAATATCTTATAAACATATTTTTCGCACTTCCAAATGATATAGTCTATTAACACTTTAATACACTCGAAAGGAACATTATTGATATAATAATATTAGAATGAACAAAGAAAATTAAAAACAAAACATAATATATTTTTTATTATTCATTTTAGAACGCATTTAAAAAAAAAGTTCATTTTGTTAACATGTTATACATGTTTGAAATTAAAAAAAAATACATTAGATAAAGATCGAAAGTTGCTTTGAAAAAGTGTTTTTAGTTTAACTCCGGAAGGCTAAATAAAGTAAAAGAAGAAAATGAGCTTTCTTCTTTTTTTTTTTAATCATGGCCGTCACTTGTCACAGGTCTATTATTTCACAATTATTATTTTTGAAACGACTAACTTTTGAAGGCTTTCTGACATTAAAAAATGTTGTGCAACTTTAAATAATGGTATACTTCAAACTTAGGTAAAAAAGTGATCTCTTGCAGACCGTGGGCAAGTATTATATGTAATTGCCGTGGGTCTGCAAGAGCAGTTTTTTAACGAGGTTTGAATGCAATTTTTTCCTAGCTAGTTCCATTTATTTCCAAAATTTTGTGTCGAATGTTCTAATATCATTTGTCAAAAGTGTCACATCTCGTCACATCTAACATGTACGGTTAACTCAAAATGGGAAGTACACTACCGTTCATATATTTGGGGACGACTAAGAAAAACTAAGAAACTAAGAAAAACTAAGAAAAAATAAGCAAAATTGAAATATTGACAATTGATTGTGTTTTATATGAAAGAGTACATTTCTATATGTATGAACATAATTTACAACAGTATTCTTTTCTATCCCATCAAATTTATAACGCATTTATATTCTACCGCAGCCTCAGGCAAAATTCCTCTTAATTCCTTTTATGGGGTTATAAACGTAAACTTGAAAATATTGTCGAATATTTCCACAAAGTAATAATGTGAGATTCACAGAATACTTAGTACAAGAAACAAAGCAGATATCCTCTTATATTTAAAATAAAATCGATCTTGATAGTAGTTTAGTTTAAATTTAACTAACGTAATAAACGGGGAGTGCTGAAATGGCAAAACGAAAAGAAATTTCCATCGAAACGCGTTCTGCTATTATTACTTTACGTAATGAAGGATACTCAATGGCAGTTATTACGAAAAAATTAAAAATATCGAAAAATGGTGTATTTACAACATTAAAACGGGTGGCGGAAACGAGTTCTGGGGCTGATAAGAAACGTTCTGGATGCAAAAAGAAGACAACAGCTGCTGAGGATCAGTTCATGGTTCTTGTTTCAAAAAGAAACAGATTCCTAACGGCTCCGGAAATAACGCAGCAAGTCAATATTTCACGAATAAATCCTATTTCGCATTCGACCGTGAAACGAAGATTAATTGCGGCAGGCTTAAAGGGACGAGTAGCTGCCAGAAAACCGCTTTTGAAAGTTCAAAATAAAAGAAAAAGATTGCAGTGGGCACAAGAACACAGACACTGGACATTCGAACAGTGCTGTGGACAGATGAGTCCAAATTTGAAACATTTGGCTCCAAACAGAGGACGTTTGTTAGGCGACAGGTTGGTGAAAGAGTTAGTGAATAGTGTATTTTACCTACAGTGAAGCACGGTGGAGGTA
The DNA here is from genome assembly GCA_902654985.2 of Oryctes borbonicus. Classification (NCBI taxonomy): domain Eukaryota; kingdom Metazoa; phylum Arthropoda; class Insecta; order Coleoptera; family Scarabaeidae; genus Oryctes; species Oryctes borbonicus. The sequence goes on from LR736890.1 coordinate 780,398, forward strand.
ACGTAATGATTTTGAGCTATTTTGCGGGAACAACTGTAAGTGATTTAGTAAGAATACAGGGAATACTTCGTAAAGAAGGCTATCTCAAAAAATATTACAAGAGAATGCTGTACCAAGTGGGGAACGATTTCTAGGTCGAAACTTTACGTTTCAAGAGGATAAGCATTCTTCTCGTATATACAGATCTCTGGAACAAGAAGATCGTTTAAAAAGAATGATTTGGCCACCTCAGTCTCCTGACCTGTTGCCTAACGAATTAATATGAGATGAACTGGACAGAAGGATTCGCCAAAAGGAGTGATTAGTTCACAAGATTTACGGAGAAAGCTCCAGCAAGCATGGACCGAGATCCCAGCAACATTTTTGAAATCTTTAATTCTAAGAATGCCACGAATATGTACCGCAGTAATTAAGTCAAAGGGTGGACATATTGACGAAAAATCCGTATAGACCTAATTATAATTAGTACAACATTTCTTTTTGGAATATTTTTAGTTTTGTATAGTATACTCAATGCACAGAAGTAAATTAAATTACAAATAACTTTTTGTTTTTATTCGAATTAAAAAAAAACTGTATTTTTTAATCGTCCAGAAATATATAAATGGTAGTGTACATATGTCATCAGTATTAGCTGAGCGAACAAATCTGCCAGTGGCGTTGGTAATTTAAGCAAATTGGAGAGCCTAAAAGAGTAAAAACAAAACGAAAATAGTTTCATGAATGAAAAATAATAGATTATTGCTATATTGTTTAGGATCATTCCAAAGTAATAATAAAGGTACGTATTTACTTCTTCACGATATTACACAGTATAGAAATTTAATGGAATAATAAATATACATATAACAGACAGCTTGGCACGTTACTGGTATTGTTCCACTCCTATTTTTCGAATGATTTACATTTATAAAATATACTGTTTGCTTTACGATGTTTTCATATTCTAAATACAATTTTGTGTACGAATACAGCATATATGACGACTTTATTACAGAATATTAAATATTTTCCTATTTTAAGAAGTCCGTGAATCTAAATCTTTAATAAGCGAATTATTTTGTAAGTTTGGTGAGGATTTCAAATACCTGCTCTACGACAAGAACTTAGAATCGTTCGGAACGGAATTTGGATTATAAATTGTGCAGGGGTTGAACAGCAAGCTAACAATTCTTGGAATTTGTAATTCTATGTAGAATTGAATAGGACTCCGCGCACTCGTTCTAGAATTGCTCAGAACTGTGTGTTCGAACAAACCTAGAATGAAACTTACTCCAAATGAGGTATACAAGGTTTAACTTTCTAACTGGCTAGGAAAAGGTATTTCTACAATTTTGTTTTTAAAATTACGACTAGCTCACTCACATCACATTATCTTGCGAAAGCTTAGTTATGATTATCCACTATTTTTTTCTGAAGGTAAATGATATGCGCCTCCGTAAACATAATTACGTGGTTTTTATATTCGTCGATTTACCAATCAATTCGTGTAATACTAATATTGATTTTATAGAACTTTAGTCATGAAAAAAACCACTTATTGATTATACTTAGTAATTAGAAAGGCTTCTAAAATTATATTTCCTAGAATTTTTAAATAACAATGTGTGCTTATTATTTTTTTTTTTTCGATAAAATTAATACTTATATAAGGGGACATCTCTGTTTATTTTAATTATAGAAGCAAATTCATGCGTAATATTTGTTTTATTTTAGGCGCTTTAATAAGTAAGAACGTAATTGATTATTTGGCCAAGATACATGTAAAATTTATGAAAGTAGGTGCAGTAGCACTCGCTGCTGTTTGAAAGCAAGACTTTGGTGGCAGTCGTCTTTTAAGGTACATTTAATTATCATCCCTCTGGACCCATATTGTTTGTCTTTTAATATGTGTATTATACTAAGAAATTTAATAAATATGTTTTTCAAAGCCAAAACTACTAACTTAAATCATCAGCGGAATTTTAAAGATGCTAGATGGGTAACATTTTACTTATAGAAATAATATATGATTATACAGTCTGTTTGATTTTAGCTTCTACAGCAGATATGCAGACGATACAATTATATTAGGTACTAGCAATGATGAGAATGTTGCACATAACATGCTAGATCGAATGTACAGCTGGTGTTGTTCAAACGGACTCTCGCTAAATTTTGGTAGAAATAAGTACATTCTATTTCACACTATTCAAAAGAAAATTAACTCCTATCCAAATTTACAGATTACAAATTATAGTACTGAACGGACGTTTCGATGGCTAAGCTATCATCTTCAGCAGCAATACTGAACTGTTCACTATTACTGCTGAAGATGATAGCTTAGCTATCGAAACGTCCGTGAAGTGTTTGTGGTAAGGGGTAATAGTGAAGTCTTTCAGTGCCACGGCATTCGAGTACGTGATTTAGATCAACCCAAAAGTTTAAAAACATAGTTCTTTCGAATTTATTTTATTATGGTCCCAAGAGCACGAATTAGTTTTGGACAATATTATCTGGACAAATGAAGACAAATTTACAATAAGACTCGTTGTGGAGGTGCTGGAATTGGTGTTTGCATTCCCATTACTTAAAATTACTTTGAATCCTGGTTTACTTTAACTTTATTTATCGATACATTTCGAGAACTTTTGGGTACTACTTCCATACACCATTTCACACAAAGTAGTACAAAGAAAGTTTACTGGACCAAATGAAGAGACTAAGTATGGTAGACTTAAATTATTAGAGACATCTTATTTAAAACAGTTTTCCTTGTTGCCGTTCTTTTTCTTTATATGTTTTTTCTTGCATAAACTATGTGGTCATAATCGAAGCTAATTATTAATAAATGGTTTTTTTATTCTCACCTCATTGATTTTTCCATTCTTGTTCCTGCTTAAAGCAAATATTTCAGCTATGCAATATTTGCCTCGAATAATCACGGATCTGTTTTGGGAATCATCGCTAACACCTATGGCGACGCATTCGTCAAAGTTACCCATTTGGTAGGTCTCGCCATATCTCATCCCGACCGGAAATTTCGGTGACGAATCCAACACTGTAAGATCGAATATTGAGATTTTCACTGCGCATAGCCACAAAGAAGTATTGCATACAATTTACATAAATTACTATCAGCACTTAAGACAAGAACACAAGTACGTAATGCAGTCGAACGTTGTCGACGTTTTTTTTTTTATTTCGGTTGCCAGTGGAGTTTTGCAAATATTTGCTCTTCACTTTGACATATTGTAGGCAGTAAAATTATTACTGCTTTTATAACTGCGCGTCATAATTTGTTTATTTTGATTTTTTGTCTACACAGTAGATGGAACTCATAATTGCGCAACCATTTGAAATCCACGAAGTAAAAGACTTCCATGATCTATGATGAAAATCATATTGTCATTGTTTCAGAAACTAGAAGCTTAAGTGGAGTTGTAGGCAAATGGCATCCTATCCTATAGACTTTGATCTCTTGGTCACGCTAATTTTTGATAATACACAAAGTTATCATAAAATAAAGGATGTATATTTATACTTATTATACAACTTCAAAAAATTAAGCCAACAACAAAAATCAATAATTTCTTGAATAATGGGATTTCTTACGTACACAGTTTACCGCGACTGTACAATATTTTTGATAATATATAAGCACCAACCTTTCTTCCGAAGTATACAATATTTCGGGCTGAATTGCAGCAATTCGCTAATAGTCTTTTAATTCTTCCTTTGGTCGTATTCTAAACATTAAATAATTTTTTTTAATAACCACGAACCCAAAAATCAGCTAGGTCCAGATCAGGCGATCTAGAGACCATGAATTTTCAACATCTCTAACCACAACACCAGCTACCAAGTCTTTAACTGGTTGAGAAATGTACATCAAAATTGCATCAAAATTATGTTTTTATTTGCATCCTCGTTTGGCAACTGTGTTGGCAGATCCATTTTTATACATGTAAAACACTGTACATGTACTTTCGAGATTCCCATAGCCTCTCCTATCCCTCTAACCCTAATTCGACTATCACTATGTGGTGAAATTTCCCGATGTTATTGGCAGTAGTTACCGGTTTTTGGCCGCTCGGAACGTTCATCGTCAACCAAACTGGTACGACAGTACGGTGAATGATGATGCAGAATTTCCAGCGTCCATCTCGGCTATATTTATGTACACGTATTGTCTTTCAAAAGCAAGGATTTAATTACGGCTTTGGATTGAAAAAATGTTTATCAAATAACAACTGAGTGTCCAACATTGCTGAAAATTTCAAAAATATCTTTTAACGCCGGCGTAATACTTGAATAATTTTTCATGTTAAAACTTGAAACTTTTCAGACAAAGACTATTCTCGTAATTCCACGATTTTCGCTGCTCTGAACGTTTTAATTCAACCAAAAATGGAGACATTCATCAAAGTTAATTATAAAATGTTCAAAGGATGGAAGAAAGATTATTATTTGTTGAAGAGCAAATTAGCAATTACATTCCATATTTAAACTAAATTATTTTATCTTAATAACATTTTCTATATATGTAATTTCTAATCGAAGATCCATAATGAGGTCTATATTACGAACCGATTACCTATTAAGAAACTGCCATGCGATTATATAACAATAATTGCACAAAGGTCACGAAACACTTTTCGGTATTAGTATAGTACGCGATGTCGTACACGTTAGACAGCCTAAATAAGGAACGTACTATACTTTTCTCGAATGTTAATGCTTATTACTTAATTGACAACGTCAGTTTTAGTTTGTCATAAATTATTTTCATCTTCGATGTTGTTTTCGCAATAAATTAACGAACATACGAATTTTACTGCTTATTTGCACACACCAGTATAATGACAATGTCTTGAAGACATTTTGCCTAATTTCTTAATTTAGGATTTTTTAACCCACTTCAACGCTCAGTTTTTGTGTCGTTTAATGTTGCAACGTACATCAAACTACTAAAACGACAATACAACTATACGATGTGTTTTTTTGAAGACTATCGGCAAACATTTCAGAATATATGGCAGATATGATTAGTAGATGTATCATTTTGCTCTTTTTTTATTTAGGATCTTCATATTTTATCAAGTTAGGTCTATATCATGATTCGAACAATAAATTCAGGCTATACAGGGAGCTGATGGCAGTAATTTTTAAATAATTTCATCATTTTTTTCATAATAATAACAATCATTATTGCAGAAATATACCTATACAAATAAAGTAATTCGCAAGGACAAATACATTACAAACATGTTAAAACACTAGTATAAATGTATAAAAGAAAATGACACAAGCATATTAAAATTGGTAATAAAAATAATAAATGTAGATAAAACAACGTCTAATATTTCAATAAAAGGGGAGGTTATAAAAACATTTCAGAAGCCGGTGCAGAAAATTCGCAAGTGCTACACAGAGCCGTTGATGCTAGATGTTCTTTCAGGTGAACGACTTAAAATTTGTTACGCTCTGTATTGATGCTGGCAAATTGTTAAATATTTGGAAGCACTATACTATATCACTTGCGTCGCGTGTCATAACTATGCTTTAATGTAAATTAGAATACGCGAAATAAATATAGAAAGATTATCATAACTTTTAGTTGCTTGAATGCGTTGCCACCAGAATCTCGCAATCTCAACCAAGCAACCACTCTCGCGACTTGTTTTTGGATTAAAAATATTCACTGAACATCCATCAAAAGCCTTCGGTACTTAATTTCGTATCTCAGAAGTGCCTGAAAAGATGTAAAGTAATATGTTTTTAATACATATGTATTTCAGATTTTAATCAACCATCTCAACTGATAGACCAATTCGCGACAGCTGCTCCAAGACTCTGTCAACATTTTAGCAGGATATGAAAATGGCACTCCAAGACTATTTAAATCGATTTCAGTGTTTTTCCAATTTGAAGAAAGTATAGCTGTCGTTTTATTGATATTTATATATAACTTACACTACCCGACAAAAACATAGACGCGGTACCGTTTTTATTTACGAAACAAAGTTTATAGACATTATATAAAATGTAAATGAGGGTTATTAATTCTTGTTATGTAAATAGTCCATTTATAGATATTTCTGGGTATTTATTGCTTTATGAGGCGTAATTGAGATTTTCCTAGATCAAAATAGAAATTTCAAATGCCACAAAAATTTAGACCCTGTGGATTTATTACATTAATATAAGCAAAAATGTTTTAATTTGATACTTCTCTTTATATGCAGCGGTTGTGCTGGTAAAGTGTACACATTTCACCACTAGAAATTATATGTTATAAAGTGTTTGCAATATGGGTAGAAAAAAACAATTATCCTTGATAGAAAGGGGTAAGGTTCTAGCCTGGTACCAGGATGGTGTTAGTAAGAAGCGATCATTCCGTTAGAAATTTCCTAAAAGATCCGGAAAATTACGGCAAGCCAAGAGGCTAGGGGCGACCGGAAGCTGTAAGTAAGCGGGATAAACGCATGATATTGCGGTGTGCATCCAATTCTTCTGCGTCTGCAAGAGTTATTGCAGAACAGGCGGGGGTACAAACGCACGTGCGTAATGTTCAGAGGATTTTAAAGGCGTCACCGGTAATATCACGGAAGAAAATGTTGAGAAAACCGCCAGTTTCAGCGAAACACAAAGAAGCGAGGTTGAGATTTGCCGAAGAACACGTATCCTGGAAGAAACAATGGGAAAAAGTTATATTTTCCGATGAGAAACGTTTTAATTTGGACGGACCGGATGGGTACTCGCATTATTATCATGATCTGAGAAAGGAACCAAAAGTGAAAATGACCAGACAATTAGGGGGTGGATCTGTGATGATATGGGCAGCGATTGGATTTCGCGATAAAAGTGAGATAGTGTTTTGCACAAACACAATGACATCTGTGACATATAAAGACTTATTGCATGACAATCTTCTACGTTTTGGAAACCAATGGGCCGGGCGCAATTTTGTTTTTCAACAAGATAACGCGTCAATTCATAAAGCAAAAACCATTACTGAATGGTTTAAAGATAAAAAGATTAAAACTTTACAGTGGCCGGCACGGTCACCAGACTTAAACATTATTGAAAACATGCGGGGTGAATTGGCACGTCGCGTTTATGGCGGAGGCCGTCAATATTTCACGGTACAGGAACTGAAAACTTCAATAGTGACTGAATGGCAGAATATCCTTCAAAATTATGTGTTAAATTTATATAAATCTATTAATAACAGACTATTGGAAGTGATTAAGAACAGTGGAGGATCTACGCATTACTGATTTGATTTTGATTTGTTGATTTTTGTTTTACATTTGCAACAGAGCGTCTAAATTTTTGTCGCAGAAATTGTTTAAACATTGGAGTAATAATTTATTATTTAGTTCATATATTACTGGAGGAGATGTGTTTCAGTTTATTTTACTTTTATGAATAAAAACTTAATTAGATATCTTGCTAGTTTCACAAAGAAATGTTGTAACCCTTAAAACCCTTAAAACATCTTACCGCGTCTAAGTTTTTGTCGGAGCGTGGACTCTGCATGGCGCATCGTGTTAACATATTTAAGCATATCTAAGTTTTCTCAATGAGTGTCTGCGAATTCTTTCCTGTAAATAATATATTCGCGTTATATATAAATATTCGCTAGTTCATTTACATAAAATAAGAATAATAGCGGCCGCAGGACAAACCTCCGCAGAACGCCCACGACCACACTGACATGATCAGACACAACCCCATTTGCTTCTACAAAATGCGATCGACTGCTGAGAAATGAATCAAACCAATCATTAGAAACTCTCATGACCTCATAACTCAAACGCTTTTGTAAAATCAATAAATAAAGTAGTTGATATTCTAAAGGCAGTGTCGATACCTCTCGACTCCTGAAAACCACGTTGGAAGAAATATAAAATTACGCTTGTAGAAGAAAGAGAATAGCTTTTCAAGAGTTTCCTTACTTTACAACATTTAAGCGCTTGTAGAAATCTGCCCTCCAGAAACGACAAATTAAATATTTGCGTCAATGGAATAACAATTTATTCTTTTATTTGTTTAGCTAAATGACTGTGAAGCATAAGATTGACGAAACTTATCTACGCGCTATCTCAGTTTATTAAACGTTGCTGGCTCAAGGAAAAAGGAGTCGCTGCAAGAGGTTATGCCGATACAATCCGAAATTATTCCAGAAGTGTTCCACGTAATATCCTTTTTAATGATTGAATGCTAATCTCCTCCAAGTAACCATAATTGTGCTTTATCACTACTTTCCTATTATTAACCGTTCTAATTAACAATTTTCCAGGCTGTTCTATATATTTTCTGAATTTTGAATTTAATTGCTAGTTACCTATCTTCTATGTTCGTTTAAAGCTATTGTATACAGTTTATTTACTTTACTAAATGTTTCTTTATTTATAGGATACTGTATACAAAGACTACCTAGGAGAGAGGAATGCTTCTTCAACTCCAATATCCGAGGCAGCACAATGGCGTCTGCTTGGTGAGATATTTAGGAAAATGTGTATTGTAGCACAATTTCCTCATAAAAGAGTACCCACCAATTGTGTAAGAATGTAGCATACATAGTTTTTCTTAATATTATCCAACTTTGGTAATTGTTACCATTAGGAAACAATCTAGTACTAATGAAATATCACTTAATTTTCAATTATAAACAATGCCGGCACACGAAAACAAATTATATAAATTTGTTTATTACTTATGGAGAACGCAATAAAGTGATGCGATACCTTTATTGCTCGGTGCCTACAAAAACAAACTCTTATTCCGCAAAAAATGTTCAATCATCAGCTCTTTTGGAAGTTTTGCCATTTAAAAACGCCAGGATTCGAATGACAATTGTGCTGATTGAAGAAACCATTGATTTCAGCACGGCTTATCTTAAAGATTGGATACGCTGTGACGTATACCAAAATAACGATTTCCACGTTTGTGTCATCAACAGTAAGTTGATGACTGGAAATTTTTACCTTGACAGACCCAAAGTTTTTAAAATCTTGTATTTCACTGTGTTCGGTGAGTTTTTGTTATTGTGGATACCGAATAACAAAGGTATAGTATACTCTTTATTGCACTCCCTATAAATAATAAATTTTAATAATTTAAAGATGCCGGCATTGTTTATAATTGAAAACGTGATATTTCGTCGATGCTAGATTGTTTCTTAATCAAAGTTGGATGATATCTGTGCTACAATACACATTTTCCGAAATATCTTGAAAAGTAACAAAGTTAACAACTATATTCAGTATAACCGGAAGTATCAAATTATTAAAAATATTTTGGTTCAATATTTGAGTGTACTGCCAAGTTTTAACAATATTCCACTGTATACTTTCTCATATATCGATCGATGTAGTTCCTGGTAACATCCTGTATACGAAAATCTTTTACGTAAGTAATGTCAATACTATAGTTCATGGCGAAACATTCGGTATTCATTAAAATTTCTTGACTTCTATTTATTTACTTTTTAAGATTGAGAAACTGTATGCATTGCTAAGTGCTTCTGGATAATTACAAAATTACATTAATTTCAATAATCCTTCAAATCTCAAATCTAATGGTCTAAACAAAGTAAACTTCAGTGTTCCTGAGCGCGTTACGACAAGACAATAAACAAATGTTATCTACATCATCCGCTTTGACAAGCAAGGCTGCAATTTGATGTCTAAATGCCAATGTTTAATAATAATGTGATGTGTCTGCACGCGTAACTCATTTCTGTTTGTTAGTAATGTCAAACTGTCGCAGTGCTATTTATAAACCATTGTGCGAAAACTCATAACATAACAGTTCCTATCGAAATTATAAACAAGAAGGTTGCAAAAGGAAGGATGTTTTTAGTTGCATCTATAAATAACAAACCTGTTGAATGTTTTCGATGAGTGCTTTTTAAACGTTGGCATTCTTTTATTACCTTAATCCGTTCATATGTATTCCTTCGGTACTCTCACCTTAATTGCATTGAATTCTAAATAGCTTGATGATATATTAGATAATTCGAGGTGTTTACAGAAGTCGATGAATTTAAAGGTAATACTAATATTGACAATTGTAAACACACAATCTTATGAACGTCGTATACGCATACAGTTTGTAACAAAAGTCATCATCAGTTAGGGAAGCCTACATGTTAGCTGACCGGTATTGCTTACTACACCAGGATATGGCCAGGTGTGAAGCGTGTCTCATGTTAGCCCTGGTGTCCGTTCGGGTTGTTAGGCAATATGTTTTTTATATGTGCATATTTACAAATAATTAAATATTTGGCTAATGTTTTTAAGTGGCTAATG
>LR736890.1:790708-826580 GCA_902654985.2 Oryctes borbonicus
ATATGGCTAATGTTTTTAAGTGGCTAATGGCACAGCACCAAGACCAACAAGAATAACCAAAGTATGCGTAGTTGAATGCAAAAAGATATGCACAAGTTTCATTCACGTTATCGACAAGAGCTTGTATATCGGGCAAGCTCAGGGATAAGATCTAATAACCCAAGTGAACGACATCTATACCTACACCAACTGCAATTAATTGCTCAACATGTAGTTGTCATTTTCGTCAATAAAAAAAAACGAAACGCAATACCACTTTTGATTCCCTTTGACGTGAATACATCTTTAAACGTTGAAAATGATCTCTCAACAACACAACTTATCGAAAGCAGCATATTGAAAGGTGTTGATAAAGTTCTGAAGGGTCGAGATATGAACGTATGTTTCAGTTCGCGTAACACACTCAAAAACCCTCTTGGCAATCCGAAAGATAAAGCTAAAATGAAGAAAGGTCGGGAATTATAAAATTGCACGTAGGGACTGTAAGAAAGCCTGTGTTGGTTAAACGAAAAGAGCAATAGGCACCAGATTTGAGGAACATATCAGGTGTTATCGCTTCGGTAGATTAGATTCATCAAGTGTAGCCCAACACATAAACGAAACCGGGCATAATATTAAATCAGAAAACTTGAAATTGAATAAGAATGTAACTTCGTCGCGGGAATTAAACGCGTACGAGACGGTTTACACAAAAATCTGATGAATAGAGAGAGCGGATCGACCGTTGCCGTACTCACTTCTATTCGATTTATTGGAGTAAGGCTTGCACATGGTTTATATCTTGGGTTATAAAACAGACCGTTCCGTCTATCTGTACGTGTTTTCTGCATGCCCTAGTTTTAAGGCGTGTAAGGGGTAGAAATAGGCACTTGTAAATAATATTTTTCTTGAAAGTAGGGATAAAACAAGCATGTTAGTTCTAGAAGTTTCTCATATCGTTTGGTCACCGGTTGAGTATGTGAATCATTCGTATCCTCGAAATGGCCGTCCCGGATTAATTAATTAAACTTGTGTGGTGCGGAGGTTACCGATACTTTTGTGTTGTTTACCATACTACGCCATAATCCTTATGATTATTAAATGAATTGTTTTATGGACCTCTACAGAAGTGAGCAAGTTAGTGATGCTCCACGTTCTGCGAGAGTAGCAGGCGAAACGCGAGTCTAGGTAGCTTGTATCATTATTATAAATTACAAGACACTAGTTGAAGCCTGCTACCCTCGCAGAACATGGACCAGTACTAACTTGCCCACTTCTGTAGAGGCCGACATAGCCATTAATTTCAATATGTTGAGTGATTAGAGCATCTTCAATTAATACTTTCATATACATGTCACCTCTATCTTCGCATATATGACAATTTAAATTATAAACTACCATCTTCTACAATGATGCTCTAATGGGCGGTATTTCGGGAAAACGCGCGTCGGCACATGGTGGATGTTGGTAGCTTGTGTCATTGCATGAGTATAGAGAGTATTTATAGATTCTTCTAATTTCGTTGTTTGTGTCACCAAAATTACTTTCTATATCTATATATTTGAATTGGTTTACTAGATTAGTATCTTGAACTTGTTTGGGCTGGATAATTCCTTTTTTTTTCATAGTTTCATGATTTCTTTTTTAATCTGCTCCGCATATTTTGCGTAAAATACAGCAGCTCCCAGTCACGCTTCCCATCTGGTAGTGCCTAAAAGAAGGTGCAGGTAGCCAGGCATGTTAGAAACTATAAATTAGAAACACTTAATTTTTCCCCTTTGTTTTCTTTTTATTTTAATATTAATAATTTTTATTTCTTTTTAACTAATAGAGTTTACTTACTTTGAACTTACTTCGTTTCATAAAGTTAAAGTTTATAACATAAAAAAGGCAAACAATCTGAGATGTAAGTAACAAAAAGGAGAAAAAAGAAAAAAAATGATCGAATAAGGAATAAACAAATTCCGAAACGTAAAAGCATTTTTATTTAAACAACACAATCAAAATCAAAAAAAAATGAGAATTTTATATTTTGAAAAAAACATGAAAGTATTAGTTGAAACACTCTTTGGTTGAAATGAGGATCGAAGTATCGTCGAAACGGCTGTCCCGGATTAATCAATTAAACTTGTGTGGTGCGGAGTGTGCCGATACTTTTGTGTTGTCTGCCATACTACCCTACTTGCTATCATTTTTTATTATAACTTGTTTGCCAGACCTATTAACCCGTCCACTGCTTCAAATTGTATTAATGTACTCATAAATTAAGACTGTAAGCAATACATGCGACATGTAGCATGTAAGGGTACACATCTTTTCGGTCACAATCGGCAACAATGGGCAAAATACGATCTTTGTAACTAGAGTCTGTATCGAATATACTTTCTACAATATCTACAACAGCTTTCGTAATGACCTCTGCATTAACACTTTATACATTTTAGATCTTACTATATACGTAAAGTTTCTGTACCTCATTACTTTTTCCCATTAATTTTGTCAGTGCTCACCGTATGTATGTTAATTGTAAATTTTATTTTTTTATAGAAGCCATTACTTTATTGTAGGTTTTCGCGAGATGCCTAGTTATAGTTAAGTGTTAATTACTAAAAAGTAGAACCGCATCCGGATAGTTTTGGAGAAGAGCAATTTTGAATCTGGGAAGTTTACTATACGAGTATCCGGATCTTGATGTTATCCGCATCAATTATCCGAAATCCTCGGCTCGGAATTCATTATCCGAATCCCCGTAACCCCAACATTACTCTGAATGCACCCTAACCCAAATTGGATGTTTTTTTTTTATTAAAATTTGAAACAATTTTCAGTAACTTTGTTAATAATTACGTTTTAAAGTTTTTATTACTATCCATTTTTCTCGAGCATACCCAGTTTTTTTTTTATTGTAAATGTTGGAGCCACCCCTACATACGACTGGGTAAAAGAACTGATGTCGAGTCCATCACGACATTCGATTATAAAGGGTTAAATATGTTAACCTTGCAGCAGTCTTCATTCATATTTACTCATTAAATTAAATTAATTCGAACAAAATTGGATTAAAAACAAACATACCCGTGAAGGTATCGCAAAAGTTATGATAATCGTTGCGAAATTTTGCTTTTTTTCGGCAAAAAAAATCACTTCAAGGAAAGTAACTCTCATATAATTAATAAGATTATTTCGTTAATTTATGTAAAAAAAATGTTTTTTTTCATATAAAAAGGTATTGGCAATCACTTACTTTGCATCGCCCACGATTCTCTTTTGAATACTCCATTAATGAAATGGGTCGCGTCCGTGTGACACTGACCCGCTGGCAATTCAGTAATCGCTTCGACAAGAAGGGTTAATTCCGGCGGAAAAAAGGCGTCCACCTTGATGACGCTCCAATCTGTACGTTCTTGATCTGGAAACAAATAATAATGAAAATAAGTAATTCGGTAAGTAGTTTCAATTTGTATTATAAAATTCGATGAAATCGCAATAAAATGCGATGTAATACATTAAGTTTCTTCATGAGAATTTCTTTAATAATCAAGACAGATAAATTTTGAGTTTGTTTTAAAAGAAAAAATTATCAAATAGATATGCATACTAACAATCATGTGATTTTTGTTAACTATCAAAGTTATGATAGTATTTCTTTAATTTTTTTCTTAATTTTTGTAAGATAGAATTTATTTTTATAATTATCAAATTTATTTATTTATCTTTTATTTTGTTACTAATTTGCTAATTTTCAACACTCTATTAGCAGATTTTGTTTTTACTATTTTATTAAGTTACTGCCAACGGGGATGAAGTCCAATCAAACGTTTTTTTTTCACATTTTTGAATGCGTATGGCAATAATTTGTTAAATTGACACCACTATTGGGTTCTACTGAAAAGACTCCTCTTTTTAAACTTACACCTGAACCCGATAAATATGCTTCACGAACAACATATTTTTAGACAAATTAAGCTGTTAAGTGAATGCTAGGTGATGGGTAATTTAATCACAAAATTTATTAGACTAACACTTCTTCAGCTAACAAAATTGATTTTGTTAGTTCAACCCACAGTGTGGAATCACAAGGCATTTCAAAAAGTTATTAATACATCAAAGGTGTTATTTGGCTTAATCGATATGGCTTAATCAAGATTAGAAAAATAATAACAAAAAAATCATTCGACAGCGAGAATATTTTCTAAATTTCTCAATTAAAAGTTTAGAATTAAATACTATAATGAGATTTTCATCGTAAATAATTTAAGATAACATCTAGTAAAACCTTTTGGACCTTCTAGCCAATAAAGAATTAGCCACCCACGGATTTGAGATCACTGCGGGAAGGATTTAGATAAATCGGATCCGGGTTCAGGATTAGGATTTCAAAGTACGGATTTCAAGATGAGGACATCAAGATCGGATTTCAGGAACCGAAAATGAAATATTTTGGCCTCAAATAAACAAACAATTCAATTTATAAAATCTATTTCTAAATTTCAAATGTAATATTCTATTCAAAATTCAGCTGTCGGTTAGGAATTACATTAGGAATATGTATTTTATTATTTTGAAAGAAACATTGAAAATTTTAAAGAGAAATATAATTTAAAACTTTAAAATAAAAACAGTAATTCGTGCACTAAAAATCGTTTAATTTATCTTTGTAGTACTTTTCAGTTTGCAAAAATAAATGGATCCCACAATTGAGTCCAAAAAAGAAAACGTGAATAATTTATTTCATTTATTAAAAAAAAATATCATAAGAATAAATGTATTTTATTCTAAAATCATTCTAATGTGTGGATTATGTATTTTAATATTTATTTAACGAAAAACTAAAAGGAAACCGTCACCTTGTAATGGCCAATCGACAGCTTAATCATCAACGAAGTTTATATTTTTAATTGTGTTAAAATATAATAATTTGTTTTTTTAATTATCTGAAAAAAATCTTATTTTTTTCATCAATAATTAATTGGGTGAAAAGAACAATATGTCCTTGTTCTATTAAGATTAAATAAATAAAAGTGTATAGTAGAGTGCTAAAATTTAGGTACGTGTCCACCGTCCCCAGTCCTCCCATCCTCGGATTTTGAAATTTCGTGTACGTACCATTTTGTGCTCGTTTTGTGTCGCAAAATGAACATTTTCTGCATCAATATTAAGCGAGTTATAACGCTTTGAATTCCCGACTTGACATGTCCCCAACTTCACCAAAATGAAGGCGTTATACCTGGGTTGATATTAAAGCACAAAATTTCCTTTCCGCAGCACAAAGTGACGCAAAATGAGCGGAATGAGAGGAAATTAAAATCGAGATAGCGGTGTTAATTCTCGGAACTGTTATTAAAATGATGTACTGAATATAAAATTTGTATTTTACAGTGGCTATTATCATACTTAGTGTGAATGTGATGGTTTGAAGGGTAAACATGTAGGGTTTTTTTTTAAGGTAGAAAAATAGAAATAAATTTTGCTTTTAACTATATATTTCTATTGAAATTATATTTTATTTATTATATCTTATCTATAAAGTATTCTGCAAATATGCCATCATAGACATATCATGCCTTGTCGCAAATTAAGAAAAAGCAATCCAAATATCTCGCATAAAAAGGACTTGTTCTGTTTTGATATACTGTCATATCGTCGCCTTGTCTTTCATTTTACAAAATACACTTCCGGTTAGTGTTTTCGTTTAAATATAATCGACGTCTTCTACACCGAACCATAAATCAACACAGTAGAAATGTCTTTCGGGTAATGTCGCGTAGTTAATATTTTACTTGACGTTTCGCTGACCATGCTGTCAGCTTCTTCAGAAGATTTCTAAAGACGAAACGTCAAGTAAAATATTAACTACGCGACGTCACCCGAAAGACATTTCTACTATGGATTACGGCCGTGAAAGCCTACACTCAACTTAAATCAACAGCTTAAAACGCGCTATTAAAACTGATAGATTATAGTGAGGGATTATTACAACTGTAGCGTAGACCAAACGATGATAGGCAATAACACATGAACCGAGTTGCAAAATTGTGGCGTTATTTAGGATAGTCAGAGGAAATTTACATCCTATCAAAGCTTTTCACTAAATAAATGTCTTTTCTTATTTTCAACAGATCGAATTAAATTGCAGGAATGACAAATTATAAATATGATATTATGAACCAAACTCTTGTTAACACATTCATACCTGCGAAGCATATTTTCTCGGGGTGTCTAGTGCGTATAGCCAACGGCTGTATGTCATTAGTGATTACGTTTTATGTCGAATCAAATTTAAAGGTGATCGTCCTGTGAAAGAAAATCTTTTTATAGCAATTTTTTTACCGTTATATAAAGTATATTAACAAGATGTCATATTCGATCACTAAACAAACAATTATTGGCGATTTTTTATATTATATATAGTGCAAATTATCGGCAACGGTATAGTGAATTTCATAATTTGACATTAATGTGCTAAATGCCAACTATCGCGTCGTATTATTGCTCAAGCGTGACTTAACAATTTTAAGGAGCTCGTAGATTCCTATATCTAAAACATCTTATGTTATTCCATTAAAATGAAATAAGGAGTTTGCATTTACCAAAAGCGATTGAGAAATCCCTTCAGTGTTAGTTTCTTAAAAGGGTCAAATTTACCAAAGAGTTTGGTTTTTATTGATATTTTAAAAGGAGCCTGCCGCGAGTATCAAATGATATGATAATTATTATTAAACATATCTTATTAATCTGCCTTTCCCAAGATTAGCATTCATTCGGGCAATAACCTTATCACGCTTTATATATTCCGTACAGCATTTTTAAACAATGTTGTAAGTAATGGTAGTCTCAATGTCATTCCACTAATTCAATAACTTATCTATTCATTTAAAAGCTAACGACTTCGTAATTCACTTGAATACATATTTTGTTTGCATTTTCCGTTTTTTCTTATACGAGGATAGTCTGAAAAGTTTCCAACCTAACACAAAAACAAGATCTCCTCAAGAACCTACAAACGTTTCCCGGCGATTCTACCATCGCTTTAACCCGTCCAAAATAGTAATTGACGTTTACGAATGTGATGGCCTTCTCATTTGATGAAAATCTTTGTCCTCCGAATGTTTGCTATGGAGACCACTCAAATGTGGACGGTATATTCTCCTTTTCTCCAAATGTGGGCGCTTTTTCACAATTTCTGTCTTTAACTTGTCATGTAATGATGCGTAGTATGCCCTTGTTATTCTTCTTCCTTTTTCAAGATAGTCGATTAACACAACTCCATGTCTATCCCAAAAAACAGTCGCTACAACTTACCGATGGAACAGTCCTCGCCTTCCTGGGAGACGATTCATCTTTCGCGGTCAACTATTCCGCCTGTGCCTTAGTTTTAGGGATGTTCTGGTGTATCCAAGTTTCATCCGCTGTTATTAATCCAACTTATTTCGCTTAAACTGGTTCAACAGAGCTTCCTCATGGTATTGATGGAATAATTCACGGCAAACGCAATAAAAGGAGAGAGAAAAAAATACACTAACAGACGGACATGTTTCTGCCTACCCGGCGTGATCAGCGTGGTTTCGAGAGTATTTTTCATATCTCTACCTTCTATCGCTGTTGCCTCACAGTTAATACCACAACTTTCAAAACGACAAACTCGACATTTCTTAGCGCCCTCTAGTGCCAAAGAAAGGTAGAGATATGAAAAATACTCTCGAAACCACGCTGATGACGCCGGGTAGGCAGAAACATGTCCGTGTGTTAGTGTATTTTTTTCTCTCTCCTTTTATTGCGTTTGCCGTGAATTATTCCATCAATACCATGAGGAAGCTAAGCTATTTTAGCATTATTTTTTGGTTTTTCCAAGTCACGTTCACCATTAACCGAGCTGATACAACCCAAAACTTCTCTTCCAACATGGGTGAATTTTTTAAAAGTATCTTTCAAGGGATACGCATTTATATCGCCATATATATTTTTGACGAGCAACACAATCTCCATGTTAATGCTTCAACATTTTTAAGATTATCATCGTATAATAAGAACAGCATTAGCTAATCTTCCACGTACATTAATTTACATTCCATTCTAAAGCTAGATTTTTTTTTAGATGCTTGTATTTTCCCATTTCTAGAAAATAAACAACTAATGCAAACATTCGCGCAAATTTGTACGTAATTGTAGAAAGACACCTTTGTCATCACATGAATCAAGTTTTGTCTTTTTTGCAATTGAAAATCAAAAAAAGAAATCAAAAAATTTAATCTCTAACAATAATCTAAAACAAATTTTCTAAAAATTAATTAAAACTGAAAGAGCTACAAGACTTCTCATTTCAAATATATGGAACATATCGTACATGATAAATTCTCTGAACTGCCTTTTGTAAATGTAAATTGGATGATATTTCCTATGTGGGAAATAAGTATTATTTAGGTTTTAGTTTCTATGTAAATCAGATTCCAAGTTCCTGTTAACAACATAATCAAGATAATTATTCTTATTGTTAAACTAACATAACAAATGTTCTACGACGTATTCCGAAAGTCTGTACTAAACAATTTCTTATGTTTGACATTGAAATAAGCACATCCAGTACATAAGAACAAAATTTACATCGTAGTAAATCATAAAAAAAGAAGTACGATAAGATTGCAAGAAGAATAAGCATCAGGGGCTTATGAAAAATGAAGTGCACGTTCTAGAAGTAAATAACCAAGAACGATTATAGAGTCTGCTGATAGATTCCGTAATAACCCAGACATACATCAAAGATGTCCCCAATCAATAACATAAAGATTGGAAAAGCGTATCGAAAAGCAAAACAAGCAGTTTGAACCTTTGAACAAGCCAAGTACCTCAAACTTTTTTTTGTTTAATCATTGTTTTTCTTTCTTATGTTATATACTTAATTGTTTATAAAACTTATGTGAACCAAGTAGGGATTTTTTTTGCTACGAAATATTGAAGGAAAATAAATGTTCTAAAAATATATTGAAAGTTTAAATGTCTTGTATCTTGAAAAGAAAGGGCTATCACGTGGCACTATGCATTGTAGTTTCTTCAATATCCCCATGCAACAGAAAATCTGCATAATAAATAAATACGTGTTGCCAAATATTATATTTAGCAATATTCTAGTCTATAGAGTAGAATTGTTAGCGAATAGTTTTCAATTTTAAAAGGTTAAAAATCCTTCAGAGATAATTAAAATTGTAGTTTCTTTAAATATGAAAATGGTACGAGCTTGCCAAAGATTTATGAGCAAAAAGTCACTATTTTCACAAATTGGGCGAAAGAAGCACTGCCGTCTTTATTGCGAAATATTCGACGATAGGATAATGTAAAAGTTTGTTGTTGTAATGTATCAATCTTATTCTTACATAAATAAAGTATACAAAACAACGAATTAAATTTTCAATAAAGATAGTGAATTTGAAATATTAGCTAAGTTATTAGATTGGAATAGTTTTGCATTGATCTTTGCAGCATAAATTCAAGATATATAAAGATGTTTCAAATGATACTGATTCAAACGTCTGTTATGCATTTGTATCATTATCATACAAATATAATATATCACTAACAACACTTTTTTTATTGAACCAATTATGCAGTAAAATAAACGTTTGATTTGGGAAATTCTAAGGTAAGGCATTTCATCCATAATTTGCAGTATTACACGAATATCTTCATTAGCATGGGAAATACGTGTGAATCAGTGGTACTGACGATATACTAGATCTTTGGAAACTCGCTAGATACGTAGGCGAAATAATTTGTTGTGTCAATATAAATTAGGTAGCAATAAATCAGGATTTTTTTAAACCTGCAACAATTTTATACGTAAATACACACTTGAGTACTCTTTTACATTAAATCATATTCTTCTTAACTTACCTTAAGTTAAGCTTAATTTAACTATGAAAAGTTTTCAAAACTTCACCATAAAAATATTGGGTAATTTATAATACTTTCAAATGAATCCACCAGAAAAATCTTATCCAAAAATAAAGGAAAACAATTCGATAAGGTAAATTTTGGATTATTCAAAATTGCAATTTGACTAACTGTATAACATGTAATGGAAAAATTTTTGGGTGTTCATCACTTTATTTAACTCTCGTCGTGGAAACTATGAACTTACCAGGAAATGTAACATTTTCTTGCTTCTGATTCACCACAACGCTGGTTCCATTATTCAAACTATCCAAAGCTAGTCCGTAGCTAACGTAACAACACAACAAACTCAACGTAATCGCTAATCTTTTCTTGTGCGAACGCATCTTCTGTTTAACTTGAAGGAAGATCTTAGACTGATAACAAAATTCCAAACTCCACCTTGTTCAATCGATCGCTTTTATTGTATTCTACTACTACTCTTACTATTTTTTTTTAAATCGGTTGGGTGGGAGATTTGTTACAATATAGAATTTGTAAACATAACGACGAAGCATTTTCTTTAACGCATAGGATATTCATTAATGCAGTGCGATCACATTTCTCAATCAATGTCAGGAATCATGCAGAATGATAATCAGCGTCTTTGTTGATATTAATGGGAGGTCCATTTCATAAATATGTTAATTTGATTTGTGGGTAAATAGCTTTTATTTTCTCAATATTTTTCTTAGTAAAGCAAATACTTAACAGAAACTACAAATTGGATGTAAATGAGTCTACGGAGAGGAAATTAAAAATCCAATCGTACACGTTATACTGAACGAAAAAGGTACATACAATAAAGAAATACGTTGGTGTAATAATTTTTTTTATCAAAATTGGTCAACGGGCGAGTTTATCATTTTAATAAATATTTGTTTATTGTATGGATTAACACATACCTTCGTATATGAGTTTTCATTTGTTTCACTTTTCACAAAGTAAGTTAATAAACCCCTGTTTATTATATTGAGAAATACGACAGAATTCGACAAACGAAGTTCATGGATGTAATAAATTTACTAGTTAATAAAATCATTTTCTATTACTTTAACAAAACGAATTCACCGAACATGATTTATTGATTTCATCTTTTTAATGATAACTGCGCCAAGTTCTTCAAATTATGAAGCTCAAGAAGCTTCATCAACTACTTAATTTTGCAAATGCGTTTTAACATTATTCAAATTTTAACCATTTTTGCATTATAAGTCATCGTTTCATTCTCATCTTTTTAAATTAATTTGAAAAAATAACATGTTGCCACGCCGCCGTCACAGTGATTTATCACAAGTTATAATACTAAAGCGCCATCTGATATCAATAGAACCAACAAAGACAAACTCCTTTTTTAGGTTATTCGATTTTGTCATTTCTTTACAGGTTAATGGAACATGTGTTATCTGTTTCTAGACTTGTGATAAAAAAATAAGAAGAAATATGGAATATATCCCTGAAGAACAGCGGACCCAACCACCTGTAAATAAAGTGTGAGTAATTTAAAACCTAATAAGAATAATTTCAACAAGAATCACGTTATTCTCTTGTAGCTTGTGCTGTGAATGTGGTATAACCATCGACCCAAATCCAGCAAACATGTGTGCAGGCTGCCTGCGATCTCATGTTGATATAACTCAGGATATACCAAAACAAGCAACGTTATATTTTTGCCGTGGTTGTGAAAGATATCTCCAACCTCCATCGGAATGGATTCATTGCACCTTAGAATCGCGAGAATTGCTCTCCTTGTGCTTAAAAAAATTAAAAGGTTTGAATAGAGTAAAATTGATAGATGCGGCTTTTATATGGACCGAACCACATTCACGAAGAATCAAAGTGAAATTGACTGTGCATGGTGAAGTTATGGGCGGAGCAGTTTTACAGCAGGTGTTTATTGTGGAATATACAATTAACCATCAAATGTGCGATACCTGCCATCGTTCTGAAGCCCAAGATTATTGGCGTGCATCAGTTCAAGTAAGGCAGAAATCTGAGAATAAGAAAACTTTCTACTACCTCGAACAGCTGATTTTAAAACATAAAGCGCACGAAAATACCTTGGGAATAAAACCTATTTATGGTAGATACTATATAGAAATACAAAAAGAAACTATGTTTTGATTTCTTTTTTTGCAGAGGGTATTGATTTCTTTTATGCTACTGAAGGACATGCCAAGAAAATGATAGATTTTCTTACTGCAGTTCTACCATGTCGCTATCAACATTCCAAGAAGTTGATATCACATGATATTAACAGCAACATTTACAATTATAAGTTTACGTATTCTGTCGAGATTGTGCCACTTTCAAAAGATAGCGTAATATGTCTCCCAAAAAAATTAGCTCAGCAGTTAGGAGGAATTTCACCATTATGTCTGGTATTTCGCGTTACGAGCACAATACACTTAATTGATCCAAGCACAGCACAAAGTAAGCCTCCATAATTAACTTTAATTGAAATAACACTTTCTTTATTATAAAAACAATACATGAAATAATAATCCAAATTTCACTTGTTTATTCAGTGGCAGAATTAAGTAGTACAAACTTCTGGCGTTTTCCATTTAACAGCATTTGCAATCCAAAGCAATTAGTAGAGTACATCGTAATGGATATTGAGCCAATTATGTACAAGGATAAGAAAACATTCCCTGGGCAAGGTGCTATTTCACATCGACATGTAACAGCTGATATTTGGCTAGTAAAAGCCTCTGAACTTGGAATAAACGACAATACGATCCATACAAGAACTCATTTGGGTCATATTTTGAAACCTGGTGATTCAGTTTTGGGGTAAGTAAATGTAACTCATACTGCACAATGAAAATATTAATTTTTAATTCTTTGCAAAACTGAAAACTGAATTGAAACATTTGTTTTAGGTATAATTTAGAAGACAGCAATGTGAATGATGCTAATTTCGACAAATTAGATAAGAATAATGTTCCAGATGTTATATTAGTGAAAAAATATTACGATAGGTCTAAGAAGAAGCAAAGAATTTGGAAATTGAAGCATATGATGTTAGAACAAGAAATGCCTTTCCATACGGATTCTAAGTACATACTCATTACGATGGTGTTTCCTAAATTGCAGGCTAAAATATATTTTTTTTTAGGGATTACAATGAATTCTTGGATGATTTAGAAGAAGATCCTGCCCTAAGACAAAATGTGAACATTTTCAAGGACACTTCTAAGCAAGTAGCTGTCGACAGTTACGATGCAATTGATCCTGATGCACCACATATAACTTTGGAAGAAATGTTGGATGATTTGGTCATTAATGATATTGAAATGTCTGAATGACGAATAAATATTTTTTTCTAAACCTTGCGTTGTTTTTTACATTGGCGACAGCCCAACGGGGTACATAAGTATTGTAGCTTGTCATAACTTCAGGATCCTTTTAGTGGTGCGTGTCGTGTTGCCGTAGCAAAGATATTTTAATCTCAGTATTAATTTCCTCCTATTTAATTCATGGCTATCATATAGTCTATTTAAAGGAAGAAAAATATTACAATATACAAAAAATTGTCCTCTGCCGAAATGCGAAATATATTTATTTAAAGAGTTACTATGTTAGTGTAGCGCTACGTGCTTTATTGATTTGTGTATTTATAGTTGCATAATTCTAGGCGCATAATTTTTTGAATTATAAAAACGTTTCCATTTTAATCTGAACATAGTGCAGTTTTTATATGCGCAATCTTTATAACTTTTTGAAAACAGATTATCTGTTCTCTGGTCTTAACGTAATTTGAAATCTTTTTCAATTTTTAATACTGTAGCCCAGTGGCGGCTGGGACACTGTTGTTGTGGAGCTGCAACGATTCAACTCGCATATGGGCATGTTAGAGTGAACCCGAAATCACAAGTACATGTCACGTGATATGCGCAAAAAAAATATTTTCATCGGGTGGGTCTATTATTATGCGGCATTTGAAAAACAGGAGCGAAAGGATATCAGCTATACCTCAGTAGCGTGACAAGCTTTGATTACACTTAGTTATCGTGGATACCTACTTGGTTCCTCTGTATTAATAGAACTGTTTTTTTCAAGCCGTTTGGAAGGACTACTACACTATTTACTGGGTAAATTCTTAATAGAAATCAATAAAGTAGATTTTTAACCTTATTTTTTTCAAATTGACGACGCCACTGGCGCATCCTAATGATGTTCAGGTATGTACTTATTTCGGGTTCACTGTACAATGCATACGATAATGAACGGAAATACACGAGGAAGTCGAAGTATTGTAATTTACCTCTTGTTTACGTCGCCACCAGCCGCCGCTACTGTAGCCGATGTTACGCAAACCCATGAAGAAACAATAAGGAGACTAATAGGCGTCCTTCATAGGCGAAGTATAAAATTTTTCTGTTTTTAAACATTTATTAAAAGAACGCTGTGATTAGAGAAATGTTATTGTATAAAATATAACTCTATTACTTAAAAACAATTGAAAATCGGATAAGAACATATGAGTTTTGTTACACTATTTTCACGTGTGCAGCTTGATCCGTTCCTTTCCGGTCATCCTGTATAAGCAAAATCAAATTATTTTTGTCTTGCAGATTTATTAAAGGTCTTCTTTACACAATGTTGTTAATAACATTGTGTAAAGAAAATATGTTAACATATTGATAAATTTTGACCTTTCAATTTATCGGAAGAATATTTATATATAGTAGGAACTATATAAACGCCAGTAAGCCAGAAATTACGATAGATATATGTTTGGTTGTTTTGGTTTTAACGTAGTAATAAGTATTGGTAAGTCACATTTATAGAATTTAAATAATCGTTTTTATTATCTCACGGGAAATTACCGGTTATTTTTTATCTGTAAACAATGCGCGTTCCATAACCGCAACATTCCTAGAAAATAACTTGAATTTTCTTTCGACGAACACGTTTTAATTAATAAAATTTCCTCGTGTATAGTTTATTAAAAATTAGTTTTTATTAATTAATCAACTATCAAAAAATAAATTAGCGGAATTTTTAAAACGGATAGAAAATATTCCAAAGCTTTTGGCGCGTAAGGAAAATCTTGATTTATATATTTATGCATTAGGTAACATGAATGTCCTTCAATATAGAAACTAATTTACATAATTATTCCACAAATTACTTACAGAGAGCACAATACACAATTAGTATGTTGTAAGGACTTATTCTGATAGCAACGAATGGCTTCCACTCCCGATTTATTTTAAAACAAAGGGGTTGACATTTTAAAATTTACGTGCTTGTACGCTGTAGATAAGAATTTCAATCTTTTTATTTCATTTTTTTGTAAGTAAAATACAAAAATTATTCTCAAATAATCTGCATTCGTTACTATTATTTACAACAATACTTGATTCTTAATGTTACTTCTTTAACAGCTTACAGGTTAACAAGAAATAGTTAATATCAAGCAATGATGGTAATACCTTCATTGCTCTTTATTGTACTATTAGCAACTCCAGTTTATCTAAATGAAATCGGTAAGTACAGAAGAATTGTGTACTTCGTATGCAATTATTTTTAAGATTGAAATGAAAACTTTTAATTTATATTTTAGATCCGGCAACAAAGATTCGACTTAACTTAAAAGAATTTATAAAAACTGGGGTGAAAACAAGAAACTTAACCAATGCTATAAAATACTTAAAAACCCTTTCTGATGTAGGGTATCGACATGAGCAATCTTGCCAAACATGTAAATATGTGGTGGACGGAGTGTTACAGTATAGAAGATCTGGAGTACAAAAAGGAGATATGATAAAGTTGATTACAGAGTTGTGTATGATTTTTTCGGGATGGAATAAAGCTGGTTGTAAAGGACGCGCAAATATAGAGATTGTAAGTATGAGCATGTATTAATTTTCTGTAAGATATAAATTTATCCGCTAATTGTTCGCAGTCATTGTAATTGTTTTTAATGGTTGTCAACGTGGTTTTATTCCGGGGAGGTTGATAATTACAGTCATAGATTCAAATTACAAGTTGTTTTGATGCAGGTGATTGTACATTCAACTCAATTAATAGGTAGAAAAGTTACAAAATCTGGGTATTGGGGTAGTTGCATTGCAGTGGTTGTTATCTTATCAATATATTTTGATTAATTCCAAATTACGAAAATCCATCAATCCAATTGGTTCGTTACATTTGCAAAATAAATATGATGTGCTTAAAAATTCTGTCTTTAGCTTGGCTTTATTTTTTATTTTATGTTAATGATATTGAAAACAATATGTTCGATAATAACACTTTTATCAATGCATATGCTGGTGATACGTCTATTTACATTTGTGTTTTAAAAATTTTAAAAGTTTAGGTTTATAGATCAAATTTTAAACTGGAAAATTAATTCAAATCAAATTATTTCAGAATCGTTTAAGATATCCTCATTTTACGTGCTTCTCTTGGCTTAATACAATGTATTCCTTCACCGTCGGTTCTTTCCAGATATATACACCAACAATCCATCTTTTTGTTTGGATTTTGACATCCAATTGTCATAGAACTCCGTAATCTTCTATTTAAAAAGGCCTTTTCCAAGAAACATCGGATGCTTGAATATATTTGGTACAATCACCAGGAATAACGGCAACATGTGTTATATTGCTTCAGCTCTTTAGTGGTTTCCGCATATATAACTCCATGCTAAGAGACGTTTTTGACGCGAAATTTTTACAAAAACGGATTTGAGCCAGTCGATGGTAAGGTCCTGATTCATCTAACAATTCTTGGAGCTTCTTACAGTAATGCCGGTCGTTTCTTGCAGCTTTCTTACTTTTCGTATTGCTTCCATGAAGACTATGTAAGGTTTCGGTTTGGTTCCATCTGCTTTTGCCGCCAATACAATGGTAGCATGTTCTTTTTCATCGTCAGTCGATTGCATCGGTACGGATTTAGACCCAGTTAGGGCCGCGGTTGTATTTAGAACTATATCAAAAAAGACGGTGGCCTCACCCATTGCAACAATTAAATCGTCTCCTGCAATTTTCTTGGATTGACGTACGTCCGTTCTTTTGATCCAAAGGGGTTGTACGATTCAAAGAGAAATTGTTCCTGTCCGTAAGTTTCTGTAACCAACAGCTACTGGCCTTAAAGTTGACGCACGAATTATTTTCCAGAGTTAAAAATAATTCTCGCGCTATTTCTTGAATGCCGCTGCGTATCTTTTGGCGCCATTTAGTGCTAAGAGATACACGCGCCCGTCGTCTAGAAAGCAGCGACAAAAAGTGGGTACAGTTCCTCAACCGACTCCCAAGCAGCTCTTGGACTGTTGATTTATAGGGTAGCGGCATCTGAGTGTTCTGGGTAGCTGCATATGTAAATGATTTCTCAGGATTTCTCATAATGTATAAAATGTATAAAAACATCAAAAAAGCTCAGAAACAATAGCCAAAGTAATGCTGCTAATACAGCTACACATGGTAGTGGTGGAATCGCTCACGGCAAAAGCAATGTGAGGAGAGAAAACGCTAACCATCGGACATGGTTCTGCCCACCCGACGTCATCAGCGTTGTTCCGACTGTATTCTCTACCTCATATCGCTATTAAAAACAAAAAATACCACCAATGCCTAATTTCCACCAATACCATGAGCATAACATGTTTGGATGAGAGTATCTAATTAAAGATACTCTAATCACTGAAAATGTCCAATTATATTGCTATATCGACCTCTACAGAAATATGCAGTCTTTGCCGCAGGATCTGTGAGGGTAGCACACTTCGACTTCGTATAAAATATTTAATGAATTTATGTTTTAAGCATAAAATATTTAAGGGGCCGGATAAACTTTTACTAAACCCATGCGTATACCTACGCCTTTCAAGATTGACTTCATTATATTGCAATCAAGATAATTTTTTATATATAACATGGGCTTATTTTCCAGGATGCTCTTTTATATATGATGGATAATAGGAAGAATTTAACTGCCGACAGAGTATGTGGAATATATTTGCAGCACTATGGCTGTACAGATCCTAATTACCAAGAGTGGCACGTTAATATACCAGAGCGGACAAGTACAGCTTTCGTACAAGTATGTATTTCAATTGACATATTGTAAAATGATTTCTAAGTAGTGTTTATTATACAGATCAACTTTTTTAGCCAGAATCAAGTAATCAACCTCTTAAAATCCTGCACTTAACAGACATACACTTTGATCCTGAATATGAACCAGGAAGTAACGCCGTATGTGAGGATCCTTTATGTTGCCGAGGAGGCACACCAGATAAACCTGAGAATGCTGCAGGTTACTGGGGCGATTATCACGTTTGCGATATGCCATGGCATTCCGTTTTAGATTTAATGGATCAAGTAAAACGACAACATGTAAGAAAGATACATAAAAATTCTTGCATTAACATCACTGATAATTACGTTGCAAAGAATGAATATACCTTTTTAGCAACAAATCGATTTTGTTTACTACACTGGTGATATAATTAGTCATGCTTCTTGGTTGACTACGAAGGAATCAAATAAGAATGATATTGGAAAGTTGTTTGAATTGTTTTCGCAACGTTTTAATTCGATTTTGGTTTATCCGATACTTGGTAATCACGAGGCTCATCCTAGTAACTAGTAAGTATTTGAGAAGCAATGGTTTCTGTGTAAACCGTGCAATAATTAGGCGCTCTCAAATTCACATTGTTGCCAAATACGAAAGATATCTTTTAAGGGGGCGGCAAAATTCGTTCGATTTTAGAGACTTAGTAGTGTTTGATTGACAGGGGGTGCAAAAACGCTTTTCTTGTCGTGCACATTTAGCTTGTTATTATCTATATTTTTTCTAAAGAAGGCGTTGTCTTTATCTGTACTGAAATAAATCCATAGCAGGAAAAACTTAACAACCGAATGTTACAGTAAACACCTATATATCTTGCATTCAACTAAAACTAGTTATCTTACTTCGTGAATGTGTTTTATTTTAGCTATTCACCAGAAAATATAAGTGAAGCCGTATCGTCTCAGTGGTTATATGATTACGTAGCTAATGATTGGTCAAAATGGTTACCAGAAGATACGAAATCAACTATCAGAAGTGGTGGCTTCTATACTGCCTTAGTGAGAAAGGGATATAGAATTATTGGCGTTAATAGTAACATCTGTTACACAGATAACATGTAAGTTTTATTAATTAATCATATTAATCGCATCGTACTATAATTTGTTATTAAAATTTATAGTTGGTTGTTCTTTGACGATGTTGATCCTCATGGACAATTGCAATGGTTAGCGGATACACTTGCACAAGCTGAGGAAAATGGCGAAGTAGTTCATTTGCTTTCACATGTACCACCGGGCAGTTTAGAATGTTGGCATCCATGGGGTAATGAGTTTACCAGAATTATTAATAGGTAATTGTCTAGTTTTATGTGTTGCAATGTAAGAAAATGTAGAAGTAAAGAATTGTGAATCACCATTTATTTTAGATTCTCACATATTATAAGAGCACAATTTAACGGACACACCCACACAGATGAAATAAGAATTTTCCTGAACGATAAGAAAGATAATGCAGTTAACGTTGCTTATAACGGTGCAAGCTTTACAACATTTGTGGGGATGAACCCAAATTATCGAGTGTATGACATGGACAGCAAATCATTTGTAAGTTTTCTTTCACTTTTCTTCAAGATCGTTTCAATTTGTTTTTTTTTTCTTTTGTACTTATTTAACTTATTAACATAAAAATATATTTCAGGAAATTACAGACTATGAAGAGTGGATATTTAACTTAACAGATGCAAATCAAAATCAAAATACGCCACCAAGTTGGTATAAATTGTATTCGTTCAAAGACGCTTACGGCCTCAATAGCACTAGCAATGAAGATCTTTTTGATTGGATTCAGAGAATGAGGAACGATCCAAAGAAAAAACTTATGAAACAATACTTTAGGTGATAATAAACTATTCTAATTTTGAACTTGAAGAATGAACTAACTCTCGTTGCAGATTCTTGAATAGGGATAGCGAGGTCAATATAAATAAAGGCTGTGATAATGACTGTTTAGACGCGCTCTTATGCTTTATTGTTAGCTTAACTTATGAGGATGCAATAAAATGTTATAAGACGGGCGCTTCTACACATCTTATCTTTTAGTTAAGCTTAGACATATCATGTACCTGTAGAATTTAAGTTTAGAAACCCAAAAAATTGTAAGGTGGTTGAAGCAAATAAACAAAAGCTCTCTAAAAATACATTTCTTGATTATAATCATTATTGGGTACATAATGTATCTGCTAATAGTACAGATTGGATGAAGAAAGTCAGTGGCAGCTCGTCGGGAGAGGCTAAGCTTTCCCTATTGTTTTTAATAAAATAATTACTGTTTATGATGTGGAAAATAATACTTAAATATTGGCTTTATACTAAAATTAAGCAAACAAACTTCCAATAATGCATAAAATTTGACTGCAGGCACTATAACAGCAAGCGAGGAGGCTAGCCGCACATATGCCATCGCAGTGGACTATCGTCCTCGTAAGTGCATGTTTACATTAATATGGGAGATAAGTAGGGACCGTAGGCTTGGGTCCTGTGTTGGATCATATGACAGATAAGTTGTGCGTTATCGATCGTAAAACGTTAGCACGTAACTGCTCCTGGGAATCATGTACTACTTATGGATCTGCGCAACAAATATTGGGATGTGTTATTTTATTATGGTTTGTTATTGTTTTTAGAGTTTACTTTTGGTTTGTTGTTAAGGGTATTAAGAGTTTATAATTATTGTGCCGTTATTTAACTACTGCTGCCACTGAACAAAGTTGCAACCCGGTAATTACTGTAAAATACAACATAAATTAACAAAAAATTCAAAAGCTAATAGCTGAATTGTTTTTCAGTGATGGAAATAAGAAGTATAGATTTTTGGAGCCATAAATTTGACATTTATATAGAAATACATGAAAGGATCTTCAGATGGAATCAATATGTAAAAAGTAATATGTAGGTAGTGAAAGCCTTCTAACTTGAATAATAAATGATACGTGTTTGTATTCAAGTCTAATAGCGGATTAAGGTAAGCTCATGGGTCTTATAAATCCTATCAGAGATATTTTTTTACAATGAAACCATTTTAGCATAATTTTAACCATTTTTTGAAAGTGAACAACTAAATTCGAGCACTTACATAAGTAACTTTTGAAACATTATACGGGTTGTAGAATAATCTTCCGCTGTCAGTTTCTTCAGGTTTCTAAAGGTTGATGTAATTGCCTCGCGCTCTTCATATATCTTATTTTGGTTCTGCTGTGTTGATCTTTTCAAGTCTGATGGACCGTTTCCGTCATGATATAGTTGTTTCATTGGTGTTCCTGAAGAGTGAAGGGGTTCCTGATCTTGTTGTTTGGATTCTTCGTAATTTCCAGTTTCATATATCATTCTGTGTTGGTAGGTGGTGGATCTAGGTAATACCTTCACGTTGTCACATGGTCAATGTTATGGTCTACATTTTAATAGAGATGTTCAGTTACGGCGGATTTGTCTGGCAAAATATTTCTGGTTGTTGTAGTTGTTGTGGATCTGTCTCTTCCCACTTCTCCTATCGTCTGCATGTCTTTTTGGTTATATTCATATTTTTGTAGAACATCTTTATGTGTTGGATTTCAACCCGTCTACTTTCTATAAATTCAACTTTTATACAAGTGGCATTGAAGAGATCTGCAAGAAAACAGTTTCTTACCTAAGCTTTAAATATAGTATAACACAGGGCGCCAGCAGCGATTTGATTCCCTCGTGTATTTTCCTTACACTGTACTATGCAACGGAAATGTACGAGCAAGTCGAATTGTTGTACGGGCCCTCCCATTTACGTCATCGCCCACTGCTATTACACATTTTTTTTATAAAAACAAATTATTCACTACTTATGTAATCTTTTTCCTTTGTGGTGACGAGAAAATAAACGACGTATTTCTCGTATATTTTTCCTTATGTATTTTCTATATCTTTGTTTAAATTTATTCCAATATAAAAGTCTCGTAAATCCCATAGACTTATTAGCATTAAAAAAGTCATTTATTTTGATGTAGATGTTTGTTATTGTCCTCTCTATTAAATGTATATTAACGTAATCTCAAATAAATTGCATAACGCGAAACTGCTATAATTTTTTCTGTTTAAATATAATTGTAAATCTACTATTAATTCGTTTTGACCTTCCAACTTTTTAGATTATAATAAAGAAATGTATATTTGTAACGGCAACATCCGTAACATTCCTAGAAAATAATTTAAATTTTCTTCCTGATAAACAAATATCAAGCGGAAGAATTTATTGAACAATGTTGTGCAATAAGAACGTTATATCTATTTCTTAACAATAAATAAAAATATTCCGACAGGTTTCATGCTATATTAAAGAAGTTGTTTTGTTTTGTAGATGTATTAAGCAGTACGTAATGTCATTGAACACAAAGTTCATTTACATAATTGTATTATAAATTACTTAGCAAGAATATAGTAGCTAATTAGTATGCGGAATGCATTTGTTGTGTTAGCAATAGATCGATTCTCTCATGATTTAATTTAGAATAGCAGATTTGTTTAATACTTTGCTTTATTGCTTTGCTGTAGGTCTAATATTTAATTATTTTTTCTAACAGTCCACAGTGAACGCTAAACTATGGTAATATCTGCATTATTTTTTATCATACTATTAATCGTACCAACTTATTTAGATGAAATAGGCAAGTACACAATAATTTCTTCGCAAACATTTTTTTTTTACTTGTCTTTATCTGATATTTGTAGATCCCGCAACAAAAATTCAAACTACCCTAAATGAATTTATAGAAACTGGAGTGACAACAAACTTAACTGATGCTGTAGAAAAGTTAAAAAACATTCCTCACATAGAGTATCGACATGAGCAATCTTGCCAAACCTGCAAATATGTTGTCGATGCAGTTTTACAACAAAGAAGATCTGGGACACAGAAAAATGACATGGTTAAATTAATTACGGGGTTGTGTATGATTTTCTCAGATGTAAA
This sequence comes from Oryctes borbonicus, assembly GCA_902654985.2. Classification (NCBI taxonomy): domain Eukaryota; kingdom Metazoa; phylum Arthropoda; class Insecta; order Coleoptera; family Scarabaeidae; genus Oryctes; species Oryctes borbonicus. The sequence continues at coordinate 813,635 of LR736890.1, forward strand.
TGAAGTTGGTTGTTCAGGACGTGTAGATCGAGAAATTGTAAGTGGAATTTTCTATTCCGAATGGCATCCTATAGTGAAACAAATTTCTTTTGTAGGATGCGCTCCTATATATAATAGATAATAAGCAAAATCTCACTGCTGACAGAGTTTGTGGAATATACTTACAACATTACGGATGTACAGATCCTAATTACCAAGAGTGGCATGTCAATATACCAGAGCGGACAAGCACAGCTTCCGTACAAGTATGTGTTTCTATGAATGTATCATAGAAATGAGTCAAGGTTCAATTTTTTTAGCCAGAATCAAGTAATCGAACCTTAAAAATCCTCCATCTAACCGATATACATTTTGATCCTGATTATAAACCAGGGAGTAACGCTGTGTGTGAAGATCCTTTGTGCTGTCGTGGTGGTACACCAGGTAAGCCTGAAAATGCTGCAGGTTACTGGGGAGATTATCACGTTTGTGATATGCCATGGCATTCTGTTTTAAATTTAATGGACCAAGTAAAACATCAACATGTAAGGAAGATACATGAAAAATATCTCGCAATAACATATAAATGTCTTTTTTAGAAACAAATCGATATCGTTTACTACACTGGTGATATAATAAGTCATATTTCCTGGATGACCACTAGGGAATCAAATCTGAATGATATCGGGAAGCTGTTTGAACTGTTTTTGCAACGTTTCAATTCAATTTCAGTTTATCCGATACTTGGTAACCATGAGGCTCATCCATCTAACTAGTATGTAATGGTAACTAGGTAATAGTTTCCAAATTTGTTTTATTTCAGTTTTTCACCAGGCAATATAACCGAAGCTGTTTCAACTCAGTGGCTATATGATTACGTAGCTGATAACTGGTCAAAATGGTTGCCTAAAGACACAAAGTCAACCATCAGAGTCGGTGGATTTTACACTGTTTTAGTACAAAAAGGTTTTAGAATCATTGGTATTAATAGCAATATCTGTTACACAAATAACTTGTAAGCTATATCAATTTTATCATAACATACTGCATTATAAATGTTAAATCTTACAGTTGGTTATTCTTTAATGATTTCGACCCCCATGGACAATTACAATGGCTAGCAAACACGCTTGCCGAAGCTGAAAAAAACAATGAGGTAGTTCATCTCCTTTCCCACGTGCCTCCAGGTAGCTTAGAATGTTGGCATCCATGGAGTGATGAATTTACCAGAATTATCAACAGGTGTGTTTAGAAAACTAAATTGAATGTGGTAAATCAATAACCGCTGTTTATTTTAGATTTTCACATGTTATTAGAGCACAATTTAACGGACATACTCACACGGATGAAATAAGAATATTCCTGAATGACAACAAAGATAATGCAGTTAATGTTGCTTATAATGGTGCAAGTTTTACAACATTCGTAGGAAATAATCCAAATTATCGAGTATACGATACGGACAGTAAATCCTTTGTAAGTTTAAATTTGCCCTGAACATAAGTTTGGGGCCACTATTGTATAAGGTTGAAGATAGCGCTAGTATAATTGCTATGATTAACGCTGTTCAGCAACACATATTCAGGAACGTTTGCCTATGATACTATCAAAGCGACGCACTTCTGCGACGCCGAATCCAATGCTTAGTTGTTGTATACGTTGTTAGAAGTGAGTTTTCGTTAAAAGTAATTTTGAGCAAATTATTTTGAAGATCAATTTTAATGGTCTTGAATAATTGAAGAATGCGGGGCGCTCATAAATGGAGAGGGCGCGGGAAATGTCAAGTTACAGTAAATTTTTTGTAATTTATGTAATTTATTCATTGAAACTGTCGAAAAAGTACCAAATTAATACTCTGCAATCCACAAAGAAATGTGTGCTGTGTAATCATAAATTTTGGGGGCATTCTGTATAATACTAATAATATTTTAGGAAATTACGGACTATGAAGAATGGATATTTAATTTAACGGAAGCAAACCTGGATAAGAATACTCCACCAAATTGGTATAAACTGTATTCGTTCAAAGAAGCCTATGGTCTTGGTAGCACTAGAAATGAGGATCTTTTCGAATTGATTCAGAGAATGAAAAACGATCCAAATAAGGAACTGATGAAACAATACTTTAGGTACAGTATTCTATATTTGAATTTTAACACTATTTTCTTAATAATGTTACTACACTTGTGATGAATTCACTTTTTATTGCAGATATCTAAAGAGGGATAGTGGAGTTAAAACATTCGGACATTGCGAGGACGATTGCTTAGATACCCTATTATGTTTTATTGTTAACTTAACTTACAAAGATGCACTCAAATGTTATCAATCAAGCACTTCTTCACGTCTTATTTTTAGTTAATTTTTGACACAACGCGCGCATATGGTTTTGAATAGGATATATATAAATGGAGAAGAATCGTTTGGTACTTATAGAAAATAAACTTATTAAAAAGATGGTCTTATTATTTCATTTATGTGTATTGTAGTTATCTTTAAAATATCGGAGATTTTAAATAACTTCTTAAAACAGGTTCGATTTCGATTTTATTATGAATTATATGCATAAGTTGTACACATACGTGGTATTCATCATCCTGTTTTAACGTATGATACTACTCGCATACATGCTATCGCCTTATAAGGACCTCACCATTTACTAGTTATTATTGATTTTCTATTTCTATTATAAGATTTACTGGTTTTAACTACCTGTTGTTATTAGTTATCTTTTAACGAGATGGTTATCCAAATTATGAATTTGCCAGCAAATCGAATATGTTTCTTAATTCTTACTCTACTTAAGTCACACGTCATACCCTCATTTCCTCGAGGGAAAGTAGTCGCGTGTTTCGAACTTGCAATTTCCTTCACGTCATAGCTTTTCACCGTTCACCATCTTCGCAAAAAATTCATTGCCAGGCTCCCATGGCTTCGGTACTTACTGTACCACTTAAATGAGGAAAACAAAGGATCACGCTTGCCGTCGGCATCGGTCCCGTGCATGAATGATCTCTGTAAACGATTATTTGCGGCCCGTTTGCCCTATTTTTCCTCTAAGACTTAATGCGGGAAGGGTTCCGCCAATCGATTTTTATCGTGTTAAATATTTGCTGTTTATTCTTTTCGTTCTGTTCGGTATAACGAGAAAGGAGTGCAATGTTAACAGATTTTAGACACGTTGGCTGCAATTTGTCAATTTTTCAAATTTTTGAAAATCATGTTTTCCAGATACGCATAGTTGCAGTTACCGGTGAGATACTCTGTATATATACGGTAACAAGAGTTCGAATTGTTATTTGAGCGTACAAATTTTCATTTGAAAATTGAAAACCTTTCTAAGGGGCATAGTTTACAACAACAATACTACCGTACTGTGACGAAAAACCTTAATTTCTGCGCCATTATTTTCTTTCAAAATGTGTTTCTATTTAGCAAGCAGTATCATCCTTTAAAACACGATTATGAATTTTTGCGACATAAAATACTTTCAATAATAAGACTTTTATTAACATAAATAAAATGTACACTTTACAATTGGTATGCTTGCTAACTATTCATCATATATTATATACATTTTAAACAAACCTGGAGCTGCGAACCCATTCCGTTACTTATCGGGTGATTCCCACGATACGCTTTTTTCCGAAAATAATTGTTGTCGTGATATATTGTCCAGAACTTTTATCTGTCGAAGAAGAAAACGTGTTACAAAGCCTTTCGTTAATAACTACTAACGATATTGGAGGAAAATATTTAGATTATACGATTTTGACGGTAATTTCATTTCTCTAATATAACGTTTTTCCATATTACAGCTATGTGCACATGTATTAAGCACTCCCTATGCAAAAGAAACGGAAACGAGTTTTCGTTTCACAAAAAACGAAATTACAGTTCAAACTCGGAACACGTTTAATTTTAACCGACTCTGGCCGTGGAAGCTTACGTTTTTATTTCAACATTTGCAATGTTGAAATGAAAACTAGTATTTCGTTGATTCACCATGTACTGTTATCATTTTTGAAAAAGTAAGTTGCAATATAGGGGAATTGAAATTAAATTTCACTTTTTCACGATTTTCCCCTTTTGCCGAGTTTTGAAGATTAATATTAAGCAATGTACTAAGTACTACATATGCTGAATGGGAAAGCTTAGAGACTGTGGTAACTAGTTCGGGAGGTGGACATTGTAGGTGTACTAGTAGGTTGGTGCCGGTAAATAGAACAATGGCTATCAAATTTATAATTTTGTCCCGGGTCCTAGTAGTTTAGACCTTGAGGTGTGGACGGTTTTGTGGATCACCTACGACACCGGTCAGGAGAGGATCGCTGAAAACGCCAACCCTTTGCCAGGTTTCCTCCTTCATAAGATAGTTGATAAGAGCGGAATGTTGAAATTGGTTCGTATTTACTGATTTTAAACGTACTAGACTGGGTTTGTGAGAACCCTCAAAATCTTATTTTGCTCCTCCTTCTTTATAGCAATGCCAGTAATGAATTGTTGGCCTCGACGTACTTGATCTTAATCTGTTTAAGTTTTTCTTTTCACAAGTCTTTGATGCAGAACCAATCCCAAGTATTTTACCGAATCTCTTCAGTTAAGTTTGCCCCGTTTATGATGTTTTCGCCGCGTAAAGAGGACTGCTATACGCGTTGACTTAAAGGCCCCACCGGTGTATCTTATCAATTATCTGGCCTGGGGACATCTGATGACCAAAACATTTTTGTTCCTTGAAAACGAGTGCAATGGGGCATTAACCGCAAAGACTGCCAAGTCCATACCATGGTCCGGGTATTGCTGGTAATAATAGTCGGGCATACCATTGTCAAATTTTTTCACGTCATTTTTTCTTTAATGCATCATGACCATCGAACTGAATTATTCAAGTTCAGCGTGTTGCAATGGTGAAATGCTGTGAAACGCGCATTCAACATTGTGTACTTTTGTGAAGAAATTTATTTTTGGCAATTGCATTTAATAATTAACTTCTCTAGCATTTTTTTACAGCGTCGTTGTTCATGCGCCCCTTGCTTCGCACTAGTTGAAGTTTAAAACTAATTGAAGCACCTCAAAAATGCTTTAAAGTCTCAAGTAGTTAAAGTATTTTGAATACCAAGTACCAAATACCTTCCTTCAAAAATGCTTCTAGCATTCTATCGGGATGCTTTTCTAGCTCTGTATAAAGAAGCTACTAAATACATACAAAAAAAAAAATGTAAAAGTTTAATACGTCAAATCAAGTATGCATAAATGTAATGTCATTAAAGAGTATTGGTAGGTAATATTCAATCCAAAAGTAGCACACCTAATTCTAATTCCAGGTAAAATACTTCTGTATCTACAGCTAAGTTACGTATTATAAATTTTGAATCATAAAATCGATAATTGACTTACATGTTTTCGAATATATTTGATTAGCATATCTAAGTTTTCTGGCTCCACCTCTCCTTGTTGATACATTCTTCTCCAAATAGCACCTGCTAAAACCACATCATCAGATTGTAAACCTTCATCGTAAGCTATCAGCGATGCTTGAAACTGTTCGTTAAGCTCATTTACTTGAGCGCGTGTTCCGGCAGGATTCATTGCACCTAATTTTTTGACTCTTAAACCTACATCGGACCACAGAGCTTGGACGATTCTATTTCTAACGTACCGACCATCCTCGCCTTCGGCCATACATCTTACCATAAGCATCCAAACGTGTAATTCGGTAATGACAAACCAAGAGTAGAATGTATCAGGTAAATTAAATTCTTCGAAGAAATCCACATAGTTAATCTTATCAGCAATTGACTCATATAATAGAAATCCAGTGGTGTTTAGTTTCTACGAGATACGCATTGGGTAAAGCATACATGAAATCGCTATTGCAACTTACCCCTTTATCAACACTTATAAAAGGGAACTTATTCAGAATCTTTCCGATTATTGAATATTCTTTCTCGATCGGTTTCTCATCAATATTAGAGATTTGGTGTGTCGTCGAATATCTACATTTACTACATGAAACAGATACATCATTGGAATTTGTTTTATCTGCAATAGATAATAGATGTCGAAAATGCCAAAGCTGCCTGTTTATTTGATATAAGGGGAAAATGTGTTTATTAGATATCTAAAAATAGAATGCTGAAGTAAATCACGCAAACTTACGCTACGGTAACTTGTTTACTTTTACGCAACGATAAATGTTGCTTAAATTCATTTTTGTTGCTGCTGATAGTATCTTTTATAATAGATTTGTATTGAGCCCTATTTTTTTTCAAATATATACTTAGTTTGTCTTAAATTTAATAGGTTAGGTGATATGTGCTGACATCTATGATTTTGCGATGTAACTCTATATTTCAATAGTACTTGACAATTTCGGATATGGTGGTTTTAGATTTCAGGTACTTAATATACGAAATTGTTATCGAATAACTTGTTCATAAATACTTTTACGAAAAGAATTGATGCAGGCAATAATGTGCGATTTATATTTAAAATACTTTGTTCTAGAATAACTGCGAGAAGTGAAGATATTGAGGGGAGAGACTGTATCAATTTTGCTGTGCGTTACTCTATGAACAGTCGTAAAAATTGATATATTGGTAATACAGGTAAAACCATAAACTTATCAGTTGAATCACTTTTGTTAATAATCTTATGCCCAGCCAATATGATTTGAGAAATTTACAATTTTCTTCGCTACTTGATATTGATACATACATAAATAGGTAATTTTTCGTGTATTAGTATATAAAAATACTACAATTATTATTATATGGGGAAATTGGTTTAAATATCCTGAAGATTATTTCTTAGAATGTATGCCGTAATAGAAACCGTATAGATCAAATATGTATCTTGCTATTTCAATTTTTTATTTAATAATTTCTTGAATCTAATAGACGCATAATTTTTATTCTACATTCAATATGATAATGAGAATATGTAGAAAGTTATGGATTAAGAAAATGATCAACATTTGACTTATGTTATTGAAGTCCCGATCACATTGACATAGCTATTGCATCCTCAAATAATAATAGAAAGTTAGGTTAACATAATTAAAAAAAAAAATTGTAGCAAATAGTTGCAATGACCAGTAGAAGTGGAAACAGAAGTAAACAAAAAAAATTGACACAAACTACTTTGGGGAAGGCTCCACAAAGTAATGAAACCGAAACAATTGACCTATCGCATTTAAGGAAACCAATTGACACCAGTTTATTTGGTTTATCACAGATATTATCTTTATTCGAGACTGCAACTGATGAGGTATACAGCAGTGAGGTATATTTTTCCAAACAGCAAAGTTGAATAATATATTTCTTTAGGTTCGTAGGTACATTGCATACGAGTGTGAATTAATGTTTGAGTGCCGCATTTGCCGTACCGTCTTTAGAAGTCTTGCCAATTTCATATTGCATAAAAGAAATTACTGTTTAGATGTGTACAATCCACTTAATGGTAATAGCAAGAGCGATTTTGAGGTATACAAAATGTAATTAATGACATGAGAAGCTAATTCGGTAAATCACCCTAATTTTAGAATAATAATCTAACATTAGTGAGCAGAGAAAGGACACCACCAAGCGCAGCTGAAAGGGAAAATACTGATAGTGATACAACACCAAAAAGGCAGTCGAAACGTAACTTATCTGTTGTTTTGAAAAGATTAGCAGATAAAGAAGAATGTAGAAGATATACAGAAAATGTTGCTAGTGAACAGTTAACAGAAAGAAGTAACATAGAAGAGGAGAGTGGAGAAGATAATTTATCAAAAACAATATCTCTGGAAAGTATTGAGAATAACAAAGAATGTGTTTTTCAAACGATCAATGTTAGGAGAACCGAAAATAATTTAATGAAATCTGAAGTAATTTTTTTTCAATATTTTTTAAAAATGTTGTCCCCAATTGTTTTTGTCTTTTCGATTTTACATAAATTATGGTGTTGGTTCTAGGTTATGGAAATACATAGTATATTGAACTCAAATGAAGCAATTTTATCTCAAGATGGCAAAGCGTTTGCTTTCAAAAGTCGCATTAACGACACAGCTGGACAGAAATTGATTTGTACAATATGTAATTTAAAGTTCGCAACGAAAAAGACATTAACGCATCACATAAAATACAAACATAATGATACTTGTGTTGTTTACGTCTGCCCAGAATGCAAAGATAGCTTTGCGAATGCGTGGTGTGTCTTTCGACACCTACACAAAGTTCACCGGAAGTCTACCGCTCAGATACGTAGAATGAGAGATCATATCCATTCAAGTGCAATAGTTAAGAAGCAGGAACCTTTGAAGAAGAGGAGTGAAATAGAAAATGATTATGAATTTGACTCCCATCCAGACGATCCACAGTTCTGCGAAGCTTGCGGTAAACGATTTGATAGAAAAGCGGCATTACATTCACATATTCAAATGTGTTTGAAACGTAACTCTCCCAATTTTACGAAAGAAAATCAAAAGAATATCTCGGATGAGAAGCTAACTAAGCAAAAGACTGTTACTATCAAAGGGTCCGGTAAACGGAAACAAGGTATTGCTCAAAAAATGGTTAGAAATATTAGTTCAGATGTTGCAAATGGAAGTGAGAAAAATGTTGAAGAAAATAAAGATGGTAAAGTAAGTGAAAATAATAAAGAAAATGAAGTACATGCGGAAGGTAAGGATGAAGTTATTACTGCTGCAAATGACATTGATTATCAAAAATATTTAGTTCAGGAAATTATACTTGGAAGTAGAGGTGATCTGTTACCAAATAAGAAGTTCATTGGACTGGTTTCGGATGAAGAAGAAATATTAGGATTTATTCAAGGAACAGGCAATATACTGTTAAATGATAACATGTCCAATAAATTAAACAGTGAAAATACTGCTGATATAGAAAACAGATTGATTCCAACACTGGAAGAAACCGAACAAAATCAAGATGGTATAGACCATTATACTAAGTTAGAATATGAAGAAAATATCTTGGATTTAATGAATACCAAAGTCAGAATAGAGGAAACTGTAATATACAAATCTGCAGATGAAAATTCAGTTGAACAAGTACCTTTCAAAATTGCTGAAATTGGAGAATTAAATATGGCGCCAGATGAAAACTTGAAAGATGAAATGATCGAAGATGATAACACTGAAGAGGATTTAGATAAATTTCCTAAGACCGATACACCCAGACAGTATTCTTCAAAAAAAATTAAAAATGAAAATAAAGTAAAGGACTGCGATACATCTAGCAAGGATAATTCTGCAAGTATCGTATATAGTTCATACGATAAAATTACTACTCCTGAGGAAATAGATCTCCCGTACGATGCACAAAATGATATTATGGTAGTTGGTGAATACAATTATTCTGAAGATAATGATATCACATACATCAGTGATAGTGACACTTGCTCATGCTTCGAGGATCAAAGTAATCATTCAATCTCCTCCAGCGAATCTAACAGAGTTATCATTTCTGTGGGATCGACACCTGATATTGATGAATCCCTAATACAGTACGAGGAAAATGTATTGAAAAATATCCAGGAACAATATTGTATAGATGGAAATCATGGCGTAAAACGCAAATACTCTACTGAATTAGAAGTGGAGAATAAAACGATAGAACAAAGTGATGAAACGAAAAAACTTTTACGACAAAGATGCGAGATTTACGTAGATTGGAGTAAACTTTCTTGCCGGTCATGTTTAACAATTTTTCCAAACGATACAGAGCTCTTGGAACACATGTCATTGCATTTCAATTGGTTCCGTTACGAGTGCACTAATTGTAATTTCATGTCATATATTAAAAGAGCTTGTGAAAATCATGTATGCGCGAAGAAATCCGTCAGTGATTGCATTGTGGAATTACCTTTATGGAAAACTATAAATATGGCAACCTCCTTCAATAACATAGCAGATATGGACGAACCTTTACAAGTAACAAGTAGCAACAATATAACTGAGACCGAACCAAGTTTAACATGTGATGTTGATAAAATTAAAACTCAAGATCCTTCATTACGTAAAATGATTATGGAAGTAATTTTCGGTTCCCAGGAGACTAATACATCGGAGCCGCCAATGTCGACAATTAGCTCTAGACCAATCAGAAACCGTATAAGTATTAGAACAATACAAAAAGATTTCGAGTTCGATATGAAAGAGATTGATAGCAGAATGAAGAAATCTGTAAGTGATAACCGTGTAAAACCTATCAAGATTGTGAAGAATAATGATATGAATTTTCACGTTATAAATAGAAAATTTGATGATTTAGCTAAGAAGAAACGAACATATTAACACTCATTAAAGTGATTTTAAGAGTATGTGTTCACCAATTGTATCATCAATTTTAATATTTCTTTTGTTCGTTGTACAGTTTTTGATAGTGTAGACGTTGTTTATTAAAATGGATGATTTCTTATTTTGTTTCATTTGAAAGGTCTTATCGTCGAAAATTTCCATTGTATCAAAATAGTATCAGACATGGGCATAGCCAGAATTTGGTCAAAGGGAGGGCGATTAGAGTAGACATTTTGGAGACTTTTGTATGACCGGCAATAAGAAACGAAAGTGAAATTATTTCAGGGGCAGAAGGGGCGGCTTGATCCCTCCCTATCCCCCTCTGGCTACGCCCATTGTATTACAAATAGATTTATTTCTCCTTGTTTTATTGAAATTTATATGCATTCCTATCCGGAAAACGGTTGTATGAAAATTTTACTTAATAAAAAGTTTGTTACTTGAAAAAATTGTGAAATTCGCAAAGTATAAAAAAACAAGCAAATAAATACTTTTCGGGGAGGTATATAAAACCTCATGGATTTATAAAAAAATATTGCATCTATTTTGCCCATTTGGGATTTTTTAAATTTGCTAATTTTTCAATGTAATGTCTGCGCATATGAATTTTATGGCGAGAACTACCAACTTGAATTATCCGCGAAATTTTAAAAAATGGTGTAGGAGGTGCTAAACTTGATGATTTGGGAAGTTGTAGATTATGATAATAGATTCTCGTAGACACGCACATAGATAATCAGACCTGGTTTAACAGCTACTTTCAATACTTTAACACTTGGAACTACTTAGCGCAATACGTCTTTTCTCAAAGGCAATTCGAACTGAGAACGACAAATTGTGTTGGTGTCTCTTTGCTCCTTTATTACTGGGAGCTATTTGTTAATTATTCCTTCCAGTGGTGTTTAACCGCGACAGGTTGGGGGATACGTTACATGTTGGTACTTCCCGGTCTTCTATGCTGTACGCTATGTATATAAAGAATTTCTACGTGATTTAACGATGATGTTAAGTGCGTTCAACATACCGTTTGTAGAAATTGGACAAACAATGTTTCATTAGTTCTGGAAGAAATATAATACAACGTGGGAACTACCAAGTACCCAGACGCTACCTAGGTATTTATCGTCAGGGTGCGAAAAGATTGAGAATTATGTGAAAACGCAGTAAAAAATGAACGGTTGTGGCTGACTGTAGATGAAACTACAGACATTAAAAAAAAACGTAATATCAATTGAAGCACGGACAATGACCTTGAAAGGACCGTCACATCTTTATTTGCTAGCCCGCAAAAGAGGCTGAAATTATATTTATTATTCTATTATACGCAGGAAAGTGTGTTAAAGATGATTTAGGTTGAATTCACAAGTTCTGTTTCATTCATGACTATTGCAAACAATTGAATGAATATTTCAGATAAAACTTATGTAAGTGCAATAAACTTGAAATATTTCACCGTTATTTCATCACATCTGCATTCCAGATTTTCTTGTTCAAACGAATGAGACTTCTTGTTTAGAATATTATGTATCAAACAATGTAATTTGCACTTCGTGAATAAAATAGATTTTATTAACACATAATAGAGAAACTCATTGTGTAATTCGTGTTGTAAAATTTTATTTTCCAAACTTCACTTTAATGATTTTATAATCAACTTCACAATGTCGAAATCTTTATCGATCATCCTTTCTATAATATTAAAATGATCCAATTCCTTCAGCAGCACATATTCATGCTGTACTTCTTGTTTCTTCAAATTGTCGACGAATAATTGCGTTTGCTTGATGAATGCTGGCGAATCATTTTCGCTGACGATCAAGAAAAATCTCGGTGAATTTTTCGCAATGCTTTCGAAATTCCAGAACATCGGACTCAAGTTTTCGGCGTCCTCTTCTGTGAGCTTCAGCGGCTCGTTTATAGTGGTTTTTACTAATGGTATTAAATTGTATATACCGCCGATTAAAAATATGGATTTTATAAGGGCTTGTTCTTCAAATGTTAAGTTCAGATAGAATTCTGGAAATAAGCTAATCACTAAATGGGCACCAGCTGAATGGCCTCCTATTGAAATGGATCTGAAATATAAAATTTATGATTGGCTGTACCATATTTTTAATGTTCTATTTTCCTGGTTAATCAATGAAAAAAGGTGTCACACCCATCTTCTAAAATAAGATAAAATAGTGCTTAATTACCTTGCGTTGTTCTCTAGTGCATATTTTAAACATTTTTTAATGGCAAGAAGGGTTTCTTTTAATATATCAGGAATACTGCAATGCGGACATAGTGTATATCCAATAACTATGGTTTTACATTCGTTTTGATGTAATGATCGTGCTATGAAACTGAAGTAATCTTTTCCGCCTTCCTGCCAATACCCTCCATGAAGAAAAACGAATATAGGCGCATCTTTTGAGTATGCAACAGAAAAATATTTTAGATCAGAAAAGAACAGCAGGTAAAACAATTAAAGGCGTGTAGAATGGACTGTAGATAATTATATAGAGTGATCCATTTTAATCGAACTGCATGTAAAATTGTTTCTGTAGTCTAAATTTTAGCAAATTACTAAGTGTATAAAACACTAAGAAACTAGTAAAGCATTACAACATAAAAGCGAATATTGTATAGATTTGACAATGTTATACTTTTATACGGCTAGTA
>LR736890.1:826590-859799 GCA_902654985.2 Oryctes borbonicus
TTTTACATTCGTTTTGATATAATGATCGTGCTATGAAACTGAAGTAATCTTTTCCGCCTTCCTGCCAATACCCTCCATGAAGAAAAACGAATATAGGCGCACCTTTTGAGTATGCAACAGAAAAATATTTTCGATCAGAAAAGAACAGCAAGTAAAACAATGCGTGTAGAATCGACTGTAGATAATTATATAGAGTGATCCATTTTAATCGAACTGCATGTAAAATTGTTTCTGTAGTCTAAATTTTAGCAAATTACTAAGTGTATAAAACACTAAGAAACTAGTAAAGCATTACAACATAAAAACGAATATTGTATAGATTTGACAATGTTATACTTTTATACGGCTAGTAGTATGGAGTACAAAATAAGCATTTTCATTTGGAATAATAAGATTGCTTTAATTTTAAATCAGAATAAAAATCCCCGACTGTGAGAGCCGTGTGTGGTAGCATGCTGCTCAGGTGCTGTATTTCACTGTATTATCATGGAGATTTCGTTTATCTAAAGTTGGTGGTAGAGCGCAATATTTTGCCTACAAATTGCCATATGTTATACGGCGGGAATAAAAATATTCGAATTTTAAACGAATTTATGAAAAAAAAAACACTAAAAATTAATCTAAAATGCACAGGGTATCTCAAACGGCCTCCTTCAATAGAGGCACAAACAAATATACATTCTATTAAAAAAAATTTACATTGTTTCGTGTAACGTAATACTAGAAATGTGTTCCCCACCGTGCATAACAGTAATATTCGCTTTCTTTCGTTGGTATTTGCCCGGATCACTTTAAGGGGTTCATTCTGTATATTATATTTTTATTATAACCGGTGATATTTGGGTTGCATAATTTCGTATGTGGCTGTATGGCACTGTTAATAGTGGACTGTATTAAAAATTGAATTGAATTAATAATGATAGCAAGGACTGTGGCGTAGTATGGCAAACAACACATAAGTATCGGCACCCTCCGCACCACACAAGTTTAATTTATTATATAGTAATATAATAATTAGTCCGGTTGATGATGAGGACCATTCGTGTCCTCGAAACGGCCGTCCCGGACTAATTATTATATTACTATATAATAAATTAAACTTGTGTGGTGCGGAGGGTGCCGATACTTATGTGTTGTTTACCATACTTATGTGTTTGAATTGAATTGTTGTTTGTGAAAGAAAAAACGATACTTAAGAACACGTGATAAAATTTTTAAAATTTGGTCTCGTGCTACGTGACCCGTTACATGGCAGAATTACATCTCCCTTTTTTTATTGCTAGAACCACTAAAAAACTACAAGAAAAAAGGCGCTAAACAGTACTACCAACTGTGGTGGTTCTAAGTAGGCGGGATATTCAAATTTAAAAATATTTCATTCATCATAATATAAAATACACGTCTAAAATATTGATTTATTTCACTGTTGCTGGTGTCAACGTTGTTTCAAATTAATTATTATTAATTATTAATTAAAGAAAAGATATCTACCCTTTGGTAAATCAGTTCCAAATATATCCAATTTTTGCTTATCACCATCGCCATAAGGAACATTTAACTCGCATGGAATTTCGTATCTTACTTCCTTGCTTGCTGATAACAAAATAAAATGTGCAACGATAATCATTATTTGATGTAACTATCGACACGTTTTTATACTTACTTCTATCTATTAATTCTTCATATTTTTGTATCAGTACATCACGTGAATAGCGTTTGTTCCAATAGCTTGGCGAATATAATTTCTCTAATTCCGATATTTCAGACATACTTATTTTACTGAGAATAAAATTGCGATGTAAACATTAAAATATCGCTAGTTATGCAACAATGTTTAATTTTGTTTGCAAAATGTATGTTATATGCAGCTGCAATCGCAAATACTTTCTATTGAAAACTGGTTTTGTTGTTAAGGAGATACTAAAACATAAGGCTAACTAGGAACTTTCTTGTATTCATCAATTGTGGTATAATAATCGCATTATTTAGTTATATTAAAATCATTATCTAATGTACAACAAATTAATATGTGCAAAACACTGATAAACTTTGAAAAATATTTTCGAGAATTTGTAAGGTTTTGCAATATACTTTAATAACTAGTGCGACATCTATACGTCAAGTGTTATACTACCACCTGCTATTAATTACAACCTTGCTTTTTAGTTGAGTTCAGTGAAGTTTGTTTATAACGTTTACTTTTCAACAAACATTTTTAAATTCTTACACCACTATTATTAACCGCTCGTTTTGTCATTATCTTCTTTCTGTACTAATATTTTCAATTCTCTTTTCGTTTTGTTATAAATGGCTGGATTAGATGAATTGAAATCTTATTTGAAAACATTAAATTATCCTGGAATGAATATAATAAGAAACGAAGAGGTAGCAGATATTTTTGGCAAGAAAAACAGGATATACTTTCTTACTTGGTTTATTCAAAAATGGGACCCAGATATTGTTTTACCTACGGATGATCAAAGTAAAGCCAATACGATAGCCGAGTTTCTATGTGATAATGGTTTTTGTACATCTCAAGAAAGCACTAAGTTCGTGGAACATTCTTTTGAATTGCAACCAGATAAACAAGTAATTGATAAATTTGAATTTACAATATAGTGTGGTACGTTATGCCTTTTTTTTTAGTTAGTGATAATAAATAGGATGCTTTATAATTTAAGTATATTAAGCTTAAGTGATGAAACAGATCCCTGTGATATTAACTATTTGGAACAAATGGAGATACTCTCAAAATTGGACGTTAATATCTTTCCATCGCTAGGTCCAATACAAGTTCGAACACCCCAAGAGCGTTTACAGAAAATGGAAAAAGTCGAGCAAGAAATTAAAGAGTTGAAAAAAGAAATCGAATCTATGAGTAATAAATACGATTCCGAAATTGATCTTGATTCTAATAGAGAAATTAATTGGCATGCGTCTGATCTTGTAAAGGGTGAAATATCTACATTGGTGAATAATTCCATCAGGATTTTAAAAGATCACAAGAAATCTAACAGTGGAACATTTGATGCTTCTTTTGAAACCGTTGTTTCTGATTGTGCTAAAAATATATCCGAAGTTCTAAAGGTGAGAATTTTTTATGACAATAATTTGGATTCTTTGTCATTTCTAACGAGATGTTTTTAGTTATGTGAGAACAAGAAGGCAATAAATGAATTTGTTTCATCGGAAATGAATAATAGTGAAGACGAAGCTGGCCGTGTTGTAGCCGATACCATTAAAACTCTGTTCTCACTATCGCAAGAAGTGCTAAGGATGGATTAGATACTTTTTATCTCTATGGTTTATTAAGAAAGAAGCTAAAACTCATATAACATCCAATTCTTCCCCTGTTAGAATTAAAAGAAAACTATAGTTCATAAATCACTTCAATTAAACTGTGAAATTGTTGGGAGACTATTTCGTCAAATATTAAGTAAAGCTGGAATTATTTACAGGTTTTCAATACACAGTTACATTAAGCAAATCGAATTTTTCAAGCTAATTGCATAATATAATAGGTATACTTGAAGAAAATGGATGTTAAATCCTTTCAAATATGTACTGTTATTTATTTTTGCATTTTTGATACAAGCATTAAAATGTATTATTCTTTTATGTTAGTATGTGTAAACTATGTAGCTACCATTTCAAAATAAAATTGTGAAAAAGATGGAGGTAGTTATTTTGCTTTACGCAAATTAGTAAATTACGATTGAGTGAGTAGAGGCATAGATTAAGGTCAAAATTCTAAAGCGAACTCCACTCAAAGTTTTACTCATTGCCAGATAAGTGCTTCCTCGATTTGACTTGGAAAGTGGTAGCCAAGAAGATCTATCATGCCTACTAAAATTCGTAATCAATATGTGTTCTTTTAGAGATGTCATGCGAGGTTTTACGTGGGAAACTGGTTTTTAACAGAAAATTTTCAAATTTCCAGTGCTGTCGTTTAAATTATAAATATAAACTATAGAAGTTTATTTAAAATTCTTCTTTTTTTGGGTTGTGCTAGTTGTGTTGTTTATATAACATTTTTTCCTCTTTACATTTGCTCACTCTTGCGACTTTGGGGCACAATAAAACACTCGTTTTAGAATGAATAATATCTCATGTTTTACATGCATTTTTCGCCCTCCTCACTTCACTCACAAACCTTTTTGTTTTTCTTAGCAATCTCTCTTATAATGCCTATCTAATTTAAATTTGTTGGCAACACACATCAGATCCTCTGCTTTTTTTATATTATAAACCATAAATTATAAATAATATAAAAAAAAACAAACGATCCGAGATGTAAACAGGAAAATGATTCTTATTTAAATAACACAACCGGCACAACCTAAAAAAGGAAGAGTTTTAAATATTGTAACAAAAACCGATTAAAAAGATAAATGAAATGTGTAGGTAAAAATATAGGTTTTTTATCAGAAGAAATTTTTACATAATTATTATAGTTACTATCTACCAATTTCTAGATGCGGTACAAATAAACTTGTATTCTAATTTTAAAAGCTTATTTTTTGGCTCCTGCGCCTCTGTTTGCAAGTCTTTCAAATGATGCTCCTTATGCCGAAGTTGTACTTTTAATTCATTCTCTTGCTTTAAGCATTTATTGCTCATTTTTCATTGGTCACAGTGTTAATATTATTGGCTATGATAATATAATTGGTGCATGGTAATCCCAATTTGGTTTGTCTTCCTTGCTTGTAGATGGAATAGGATCGTCTAGTATTATTATAGTTTCGGCCTGCTTATCTTGAGGTTCAACTAAAAATGTTTATTATAATTTATTTAACAATCTAAACTATGCATAATGATGTATGCATTTAAGAGTTATAATACTTACTATTGGTACCTAGAATATCTTTTACTTTCTCGTCTACATTTTTAAATGATATCTGCGATGAAGGTCCCCCTCCAGTACCTACTATCTGCAAATCTACAAATATGTGTTTGGTCCCTGTTTTCCTATTCCCATACTTTTTTCTAAGCACAGCAGTATTCCTATATATCTTCCCATGTTGCCTATAATCCCATTAATGTATCCACTTCCTTTGTTGTAAGGTTTGTAGCTCTTTTGCATGGCGATTTTTCCGACATTTTAATAATGTAGAATACCTTAGAATACAATAAAATGAAGGATTGTAATATTTCAATATAGACTTATTTATACCTATTTGTATGGTCAATTTTATGATTACCAGTTTAAATTTGGGAATCCCAAATTTCATGGGTTATTATACTACACAATCAAGTGTAACAACCATGTACATTATTAGTTACTGATTACTGGTAATACCAACATTTAAATAATATACATCTTCTTCGGTTTTATTGAATTAGTTTAGCGAACGCACTCAGAAACCGAAGAGTGAGCTCATGGTTCAACAATTTTTTTCTTTTAAGGTTTGGGATTACTAGATCTAACTTTTTCCTGAAGTTGGCATAATGCAACGAAGTTGAATGGTTTTACAGTAAGAACTGTAGCGCCATCTAGTAAGCAGGTGGTCAAATTTGGTACGTTAAAAAATGAAAACTTGTACAAACTACGAACTTATTCTTCACGCTGGCAACATTGTAGTATTTTGTACATAGTATTCGTAGAATATGTTGTAGCAGCGCCCATGTACTAGTCGGTAAAGTAACGGTTTCCTGAAGATGTTGGAACAAACCTTCACAGCTATCTGCTGCTTAGTGAATTCGAGATTTATTTACTTGAGCTAGTGCTTAATAGATGTCGCCCCATAATATAATAGTAATAAAAATAATAATCACAATCCTCATCACCATCATCCTTCTTATTATCAAGCCGTCCAATCCTTCGGATCGTCTAACGCTTAATTCGTTTCTTAAATCCCTATAATGAGGTGTTAATCCTCGTCTTTCTTTCCTTTCTCTTTTCATCTGTTTTTATAGCTTGTCTCTGCTGCGTTATCTACCTCTCTCCATTTCTTTCTGTCCCAGCATTTTGTCTTCTAATCTGCTATTTCCAGAGCTTATATGATGGGACAAAAGTACACTTGGACGACTGGCAAGCGAACCAAGCAGTATGGGCAATGTACAGTGTTTGCTCCGGGTATTCTTCGATCTGCCTCTTTTTCTTGGCCATAATGGGACTCTTCTGATTATTTCGGTTGGCCACTTCCTCATTCTATGTCCTGTCAATTCATGTTCTATCTCTTTGTTCTTCTTTCTTTGTTTTCTCTTCTTTGTTTTATCTGGTCCTATATCATTATTTTCCTTTCTATTATTTTTAGTCCCTTCTTTTGCTTTTTGTTTATTACTGTCGTTTCCATGACTGGTTTTATTAGCGTCTTGTAAATCTGTATTTTGTCTTGTTTATTTATGCCTTTACTTTTCAATAATGTTTTATTTCTTCCGTACGTTTGATATCCTTTTTGAATTCTTTTTCTTATTCTATCTTTTTTTTATCTTATCTATCTTTCTTGTTCTATTGGTACTCCTAAGTAATTGAAAGTCGTAACTATTTCAAATGTGTGTTCGGTACCTAACCATGAGGTATAAATATCGCATTTTGAGGTTCTCGACAATCGTGTCTCGCTCAAAAACAAAATCCACTGCTTTTTAATTGCTATTCATAGAAAATGGTGAATTATCCCTGCAGTAGTGTTTTCATCCGAAGATGTGTCGGTTCAATGTCATAAATATTGTTTTTCAGCATGTGGGCAATCAATTCTATTTTTAAAAACGCTGACCTTTGTATAAGCAATAAAATCTACAACAAAATTTTTGATTATACTCTTTTATTTCATAATGATCCACATGTCGTAAATTCTTGGAAGGAATTATTTACTTTTTGTAGCGTAAGTATTGAATCGTGGGAGTAGCCAGAATTTGGTGAAGGCAGGGTGTCGAGGGTAATTAGAGTTGACATTTTGGAGATCGATGGTTCAAAATCATATATGTCTACCTTCGAAAATCAAATTTAGTATTGTAGTGATGGCCACATAAAAATACCACTTGTTTCGTTTTAATATTTAATTTCTTTCATAAAACTTAAGAGTTCTAAGACAGACATAACATAATCTTTTTTCTTTCTCGTAACTTACTTACTTCCCCTCCTTCATCAGCGCCACGGCGGACATTAACATTACTCTAAGTACTGCCAACCTACACTAATTTACTACAGTATTACCAACCTATACTAATTTACTACAGCTCGGCCATACTGACATAATGATTGCCTCTAATCATTAATTATAACATAAACTGCACAAAATAAAATTACACTACAAATATACATAGAGCTCTAAGCTGTATGTTTTCTAACTACCCTAATTCTTACATATCTTAAATTACTATCTAATCTTGAACCCATAATTTGATATTCGCGGCATCGAAAATACCCTCGAACGGTTTCTGTGTGAGTTGAAACCCTTCGACATCGCTTATTACATAACGATCATTAGGCAAAGCTTTTTTGATTCTGTACGGTCCTTTAAATTTCGGCAATAGCTTCTTATTTATGCCTGGCGTTACATCCGTGTTCGTTATCATTACTAGTTCTCCTTCGGCGTATTTAACAGCTTCCTTGTGTCTCGCATCGTAGTAAATTTTGTTATAAGCTTGTGTCTTATCGATGTTCTCGGAGGCTTTTGCTCTAATTTCCTGTAAGTTGCGTTCGGGCTCTTGACATGATTCAAGATATAACCTTAAATTATCATCTACTTGTCCCCTTTGATTTACTCCGAATAGTAATTTCGCTTTAGTTTCTCCAATTGATCTGTTTACGGTGTTATTCATAGAGTATTCTACATCAGGTAGAACCTCGTCCTAACGCTCCCTATCTTTTGTTAGCTTTGATATCATCGGTATAATACTTCTATTAAATCACTCGATTTGCCCATTAGCTCTAGGAACGCCTGTTGCAATTTTTACATGGTTAATTTCTTTCTCTTCTACAAAACTCTCAAATGATTTCGACGTGAACGCCGACCCTCTGTCTGAAACTATGCGTGAAGGCTTTCCATATGCTCTGAAATACTGAGTTAGGTACCTAATAACTTCATCTGAGGCTGTGGTTTTACATGCATACAGTCTGATAAATTTTGTAAACCCATCAACAATAGCTAAAATGTACTTTTTACCGGATTTTGTTTTCTCAAGCGGGCCGCAATGGTCGATATGTGTCGTAATGAATGGTAATTCTCCCTTTGGTATGTTATTTAGAAAACCAGGTTGTTTTCCAGAATTCGGATTGAATGCTATACACTTTAAACAATTTGCAATGTGATGTTTAATTTTTTCTCGCATATTTGGAAACCAGTAAAGTCTACGTATAATTTCCAAAGTTTTGTCTACTCCTACATGACCCGTTTCATCATGGCTACTTTTAATAACGTTCGGCTCCATTGTTGCAGGTACATAGAAAAGAAGATTCTCTTTATCCTTTCTATAAATCAATCCGTTTCTCAATTCATAGAACTTACTTTCCGCTTTCTCTAATTCGTTCTTTATCTCCACTATTTTATCGTCTTGTTGCTGTTTTATTGCTAGATTTTCTTCCACAGTGGTTTCTTCCAATATAAGAACGTTATTGAAACATCTGCTAAGAGCATCTACATGCCGCATTCGAGTATTGTTTCGGTGTTCTATAACGTAGTCATAATCTTGAAGAAACATAGCCCACCTCATAATTCTGGGAATTATTTCTTTTTTGCTAAGCGTAAGTCGTAAGCTGTCGCAATCAGTAACTATTTTAAATTTAAGCGATTGTAGATAAACATGAAACCTCTTAATAGCATATATGACCGCTAAGCATTCTAATTCGTAACTATGATACTTGGATTCGGCCTCTGAAGTGCGTTTACTGAAGAACATTACAGGGTGAAATTTCCCGTCTACTTCCTGCCGTTGAAGTAATATAGCTCCGAATCCTAATGCGCTTGCGTCGCAATGTAACTCAGTTTCAGCATTATGGGAGTATAAAGCTAAAACCGGTTGGCTAACAATTTTATCCTTTAAATTATTAAAAGCGGTCAAATGATTCTCAGTAAAATTAAATTTACTGTCTTTCTTCAGTAGATCGTATAACGGTTTTGCTGTCATTGAGAAATCTTTGATAAATTTTCTAAAGTAGGAAAGAAGGCCAATAAAGCTGTGCACTTCTTTCGTGTTCCTGGGTACTGGATAATCTCTAATGGCTTTGACATTATTTAGACTAGGACTTATTCCCTTCTCGTCGATTAAATATCCCAAATATTCTATTTGTTTCATCAGAAAGGCACATTTATCTATTCGTAATTCTAATAGGTTTTCAACTAAGAGTGTAAATATTTCCTTTAATATATCCACATTTTCGGAAATCGTCTCGGTCGCTACTAGCAAGTCGTCCATATATATAATGACTTTGCGCTCATCTATTAATTGTCTAAATATTAAATTGACGTACCTCATAAAAATGCTAGGACTATTCTTGTACCCGAAAGGTATTTTCAGGAATTCAAATTGACCTGATGGTGTCACAAATGAAAAGTATTTAGTATATTGTTCATTAATCGTTACATGATAAAATGCATTTTTTAAATCTAATTTTGTGAAATACTTTTTTCCCTTTAAACTTTCAATTTGATCTTCGATTAACGGAATCGGAAAATTTTCTCTAACTACAATCTTGTTCAACTCGCGGAAATCTATGCACATGCGGGTCTTATTTTTCTTTTTAACTAAAACCACCCTAGAGGCATATTCTGAATTACTTGGTTTAATAATCTGCTGGGACAACAACTCACTTACAATATTGCTTACCTCACATTTATCCGAATATGACATTCTACGAGGGTTAAAATAGAAAGGTTTGTGATCTGGATTTAAACTTACATTCATTTCAAACTTGACCTTTGATGTACTTCCTCTCTCGGGTTTCAAATAACGTTCATCAAATATTGCTTCTAATTCCTTACGATCTTTAAGACATACAGTTGGTTCAATATTCAGTGTATAGTCTGATAGTTCGTAAATATCTTCAATTAAAAGTAAGTCGTTATCCACTGGGTTTTGGTTTTGTTTAGGCACAATGTGAATTTCATTATCAAAGTAACATGTGAACTGCTTGTTTGAGAGAAAATCTCTGCCTAACACAAAATTTCCTGACATTGTATAACTAGGAACTACAAGTAATGTTACATTTACATTAAAATTGTCAATAATTACATTGTCCTTTATTACCCCTAAGATTTCAAGTTTGCTACTATTGATACCTTTAAAATTTCTATCCTTATAATACGGTTCTATGACACAATTGCTAACTATGGCTTCTGCCACTAATGAAATTGGACTGCCAGTATCAATGATAGCTTCAAAATTACCTGCCAATTTATTGCAGTTAACTCTTAATGTATAAGGAGGTATAAAATGTTGCTCCTCTTCCACTAGTAGAGTAGTCGAATCAGCAGCATTCTTGACTGGTCTTTTCCTGGGGCAGTTCCGCACTTGGTGATCTCTGGCTCCGCATTCGTAACATGATCCCTTTTCTCTTCGTGGTTTTTCACACTTCGAGGCGATGTGTCCCTCTTCATTGCAGTTATAGCATTTGATTGGTGTAGACAGCTTTGGTATGACTGTCGCTGGTCCATTCGATGAAATAACTCTTCTCGTTCCCTTGGTGTACCCTTGGCACTCGTCATTCGTTATCTCGCCCATCACATCCAACATATGCGCCAACGTGGTGAATTCCTTCATCTTGGCTTGAGTCTGAAGTACAGCATTCCCAAACCCATCAATCAGATAACAGATCATGTCTTCTTCGCTTATTTCTAATTTGTTCCCCAACAGTACCTTATCATGGAAGTAATTCACAAATTTTTCATTTTTCCTCCACCTTCGAGCTTCGAATTGTCTTAATCTTCCTAATTTGTCCTCTCGAGACTTAAAGATTTTCCCCATTTCGTTTCTAAGGTTAGCAAGTGTTAAAGTTGCGTACTCTGGCCTTGAATGGAACCAGTTTTTTGCAAATCCCTCCAACTTATTCGCAATCAATAGCATAATCGCTTCTTCTGGCACTCGATAAACTTCTTTCATTTTCTCGATTCTGTCGAACCAACTTATAACGTCTTCATCCTGTTTTCCGCTAAAATTTGGTAATAATGCTGATATCTCCGTGGAGTACTTCACTGTTTTCTCGGTGCTCCGCACTGCATCAACAGTTGCTGCAATTAGTTCTTTAACACTCATGATAGTTGGTTGAAATTCTTCTCTATCATCATTAATTACTACATGTTGTGATGTCGCCATACTTGCTTATTCGCGCCCTTTTTCTGATACGATATAACGGTTTTATAACAGTGCTTCGTTAACCTCTCGAATATGTTCACTGGATACGTTTGCTATATTCACCGCAATTTCCACTCGAATCCCACTTCTGAATTTTGTAGTGATGGCCACATAAAAATACCACTTGTTTCGTTTTAATATTTAATTTCTTTCATAAAACTTAAGAGTTCTAAGACAGACATAACATAATCTTTTTTCTTCCTCGTAACTTACTTACTTCCCCTCCTTCATCAGCGCCACGGCGGACATTAACATTACTCTAAGTACTGCCAACCTACACTAATTTACTACAGTATTACCAACCTATACTAATTTACTACAGTATATCGGTTAAAACAGGACGTATCCAATTACGGTACGGACCGAAAATCAAACTGGTCCTTGCTCTAGATTTTGAAATCTAGAAAATGCAGAGTCAGTACGTTTATTTTGTGATAGTTGTGGCGGCTAAAATAAGAACGTCCATATTGGCATTATCCACCTTTTCGTGTTTTGGCCTGCGTTTCAATATGAGAGGCCATTCATATGTACCAAACCAAGCCTTCTATTTTCAAGCCGTCCATGTACTATGCCAGAATATGACTTTTGCTTTCAGGCTCACCAGATGCCCACTCAGTACGGCTTTTAGTGGTTACTTCATGAGGCTTATCAAAACTGTATTGCATGGGGACCGTGTCCTTGCAATGTACACTACCGTCCATATTAGTTCGGACACCTAGTAAAATGTTGTAAACTTTACTAAAAGATAATATAATTACGTTTATATATAGATAACATATTTATATTAGGTCCTTTATGAAGTTTCTAACCAATTGTATAGGCAAACTTCCAAGAATATCGATTAGAGAATGATTAAAAACCTATTATATTTTATGACCCAATATGGTAATTTTCAGAGTAATCCTCATCGGCACAAATAGGATTATTTTTGGGTCAATACTGCAGGTAATAAATTTACAATACTCTTTGGGACGGGAGCAGGCCACCCGAAAGTTTATTGTGTATTGATAAATGCTTTAGTTTCTAAATAAACCTGCTTGTGCGTGCGTTAGTGTTAATAACGTATCTTTTTGTGTGAACCTGATTAAAGTTATTAAAATGCTGAGAGGAAAACCGACAAGTTTAGAAATCGCTCTGTAATTGTTGCTTTTCATCAAGCAAGTTATTCAGTGCGTCAAATTTCCGAAAAAATACATGTTAATAAATCGACTGTTAGTGATATCATTCGGAGACATCAACGCACGGGCAGTTTAAAAGATCGGACGCGTTTAGGTCGTAGGGGAATAACAACTCACGCCGACGATGAGCGTATAAAATTGCTGAGCATCGAAATAGGAGACTGACTGCACCAGAAATCGCCGCCGAAATGAATCGCGACCGTGCAAGAAAAATTTCTGTTACTATAGTGAAAAGAGGATTAAAAGCTGCAAATCTTCACGGCCGCATTGCAACAAAAAAAACCTACTTCGACGGGGAAACAGGCAAAAACGGCTACAGTGGACAGAAATACATAGAAATTGGAGAGTGGATGACTGGAAAATGGTGCTATGGACTGATGAGTCAAAGTTTGAGGTGTTCGGACAATCAAGGCACTTTTTGTAAGAAGAGCGAAAGGCGAAAGAATGTTGCAGGATTGTGTAGTGCCAACTGTCAAGCATGGAAGAAATTCTGTGCTTGTTTGGGGTTGTTTTTCCTACGCCGGTACAGGAGACTTGAAGCGAATCGAAGGTATTTTGCGAAAGGAAGGTTATTTAGAAATACTGCAAGAAAATGCAATACCATCGGGGCAACGTCTAATCGGCGAAAATTTTGTATTCATGCAGGACAACGACCACAAACACTCAGCAGTGATATGTACACATTTTTTAAATGAAGAACAAGATAATGGCACTTTACAAATAATGACATGGCCGCCGCAAAGCCCTGATCTAAACCCCATTGAGCTGTTATGGGATGAATTGGACAGGAGGATCCGAAAAGTATGCCGTACCTCCGTAGGCCACCTGTGGAACATTTTACGAGAGGAATGGACTAATATGCCAAATAGAGTCTTTGAAAAACTAGTGGAGCGGATGCCTCGGATTGTGAAAGCTGTTCTTCGCACAAAAGCGAGTTTCTTTGATGAACGGAATGTTTAACAAGTTTTTGTTTATTTTTCGTTAGAATTACTTTTTTTTACTTTTATCCTTTAATTTTAATCGCAATTAATAAAATGCAATAAAAATTTTAAGTTTTGGAAATATGAGTTTGAATATTTTCTCGTTTTTTTTTAAATTTATTTGCGTGTCCGAACTAATATGGACGGTAGCGTACATCGGTATTTGCTTTTAAAGTATCATAACGGTTCCGTAAAGTGCGATGCTTACAATATGATCCTTATGGTTTACAACGAACAACAGTGCGAACGGCACGCAGAATCAGCGAAGCACAGGGAAAATGTAAAAAATGATATACCGTGATGCATTTTCGCTACATATTTTATACTCATGTTAAGTGTTTGTAGTATCGTGTTCATTTTGGGAAAAATATGTTCCTGCTTGAAAATTACCGAGCAGAAACCTACTGCGATGGCATTTTGCGCGCGTAGTACTACAAGTTATAAGTGAGAAAAATAGAAAAAATATGGACAAACGTGGACGAAACAACAAACGCTAATGTACTTCCCATAATGGCTAACTTCGACGGCATCGTACGATATATCACTAAAACTGAAATCTCTCCAGTGGTAATCTTTTTGTGCAGCACCTCAAATGCAAATATTTACCGCAACAATTAACTAGAAAGAAAGACTGCTTCTTACCACATGTGTGCATACCCACAAGCGTATTAACAAACAAAAGGCGCTCATATCTCTGGAAATTTTTTTTTTTGTATACTACGACAAGTAGCTCTTATTTCCATCTATTTACAAGACTCGCGTTTATCGTTTGAATTTTATCGTACTTGCCTGACCAATCAAAATTTCAGATTTGTAATAAATTACAAACCTCTGTCTTTTTACATTTATCGATTGGAGACTTGAAGTTAAAAAAGAATTAAGTACAAGGAACAATTCGAGCATTATAGAAAGATAAATGGGTTTATATAAAATATAGTAGGTTGTTTACATAAGCTCGCAAGAAGTAAATTATAGCGCCAGTTGATTCTAGACAGTCCTAGGAATCGGTTCTCCACTGCAAATAGGATGGCATGAATATTTTGAAGAGAGAAAGAAAATTTAAAATTAAGAAAAGAAGTAAATGGCATGAAAATAATAGAATGGTTGCCAATGAGGAAAAATCAAACGGAGGAGATGGAAAAAGCAAATAGAAAAAGTAACATAATCATAAGGTCCGCTGCTTTTTCATTGAAAAGATGCTTTTAGCGCAATATTATTTTAAAGTTAAATAGTTAACAAGTTATATCCCAGATAGGGTATTCACTACACCAGTGTGCGAGTTCTCAAAGTTATAGAAGTTTCGTTAGTCATCCATACAATGTACTTAGTGATTAAACTGGAACAGATTAATTAAAGGTAAATTCACAAGCTCGTAAAAATGTTATTATACACATGAACATCTTAAAATTACACATTACTTAAGCTAATTACTACACGTTGGTACACTCCCGCTTGAGTTCGTGGAGTTATATTTTAGAAGATGGAAGTTAAGAAACGTGAGGGCTTTTCCTTCAGAATCCCATGCTATAAGTCCTTTCCATGGGCTCTCGATCGGAATTACTTTACTGACTTTCCATTCTCCGTCGTGGTAAATTATTCCTATGTAGTAATTGAAATCGGTTTTATAGAATCCTCCAATTATTGTATTTTTCAGTTGACCATTAGCCGGTTTCTGAAAGTCTACTGAACCCCAATACAGTTTAGTAGGTTCGGAAGCACATAGAATCTGGAAAATATTCTTTGTTTCGCTTTTAAGTTACCTACACAAAGCAGCAAAATACGCCACAGAAAATAAGCGATGTTCTTCAAATAGATAGTACTCAGTTTCTGCAGAATGTTTTTCTACATCGCGTAAGATATATTGCAGGCTGTTCATTTTGAACCCTGTTCTATGAATTGAATTTTTTACCGTATATTCAGAATCTCGCATCAGGAAAACAATGGACTGTATCATTTCACCAGAAATAACTCCAGCTTTAGTATTTTAAATGAAACACTCTGTGTATTTTTCCATTTTCGGAATCTACAAGTCAAACATATACCGAGTGATTTATACCAGAGGACGAAAAGACGAAATTTCGTGTTCGATTGGATTCAAAGCAAAAAATTCGAAATAACGTTTTTTCCGATCGACCTTTGGTTTTGAGATATTCAAATTGCTTTGAAACAAAAAAGTTGTAATCTAAACACTGACAGTTGTCAGATTCTTTGGGTAGCGTTTTTAATTGCCAGCGTAGAAAACACACACATACAAATTTTGTCGAGAATGCACTTCAGCAATGAAGAATATGCCGACATTATTTTTGTTTACGACCTTTGCAGTGGCAATGATTTAAAAAGTTGTTACCGGAATAGACGTCAGCCACCTCGCCGAGTATTTTTCGTTGCATACCAAAAACTGCGACAATGTAAAATTGATAATCGTCATTTTGACGATATAAATCTACGATACAGCGCTGCAAGAGAAAGAGAAGTAACTGATGCAGAGCTTGACGAACCAGGTACTAGTGCCAGAAGAATTGCGTCTTAAAAGTTTGTTTGGAGAACTTTAAACAGAGACGTATTGCATCCAGCGTGCACAGCGCAAGGAAATGAAGTACGAAGACTAACATTTTCGCGATGGCTTCCCGAACAGTACGGGCAAGATCCTTACAAGTATAATCAGTACAAAATCTGCACGCATTTAGAAGACATCGTTTTCAACACAGATTTTCAATTAACACGTGGTGGGGGATTTTCAACGATCGTCCATCGCCAATACAAATTCTACCGCATCGCCTGAATCCTGCGTCCTACTTGGAATTGTTGGATAATCACTTGCACGAGTTATTAGCATATGTTCCACATGCATTGCGTAATATGATGGAATATCAACACGATGGTGCGCTACCACACCTGCAAGAGTTGTTGTAGATTAGCTAGACAACCATTTTAATGGAAGATGTATAGGTAGACGCAATCCAGTTCAGCTGCCAGGTCGTCGAATCCAAGTCTGCTGGATTTCAGCTTCTGGGACCAAGTAAAACATCTGTTTTATGCAGATAACGTTTACAGTGAAGAACAATTACGAGAAAGAATGAATTACGAGTACTGCACCTGAAATTGAAATGAAGAAAGTCTTGCTACAATTTATAATTCTTCGTTGCCAAGCTTGCGTCACGGCTGGTGGTGAACTTGTCGAACATGAGTTGTAAGTTAAAGTAATTGTTTTGCTTTCTGTGTAACCGTTATAGTGGCTAAATAAAGTTATCGTATATCTATCCTACTATTAGTTTTTTGTGAAACTTTAAATTATATGTTTCACAAGTTTGAACGTCGATATCTTCCAAACAACGGCCGATCAGAAAAAACGTTATTTCGAATTTTTTGCTTAGAATACAATTTCGAACACGAATTTTCGTTTTCCTCAACTGCCGCATTGACTAGATGAGTTTGAACATTGGAAGATGAAATATCTATGAAATTAAATGGACTGTAAGGGTTTCGTATACCGTCATTTTGCTTAAATGACGGAAATGCGTTAATAAGTCGGGTCGTTTTATTTTAATAAATACATACATACAAGGGTTTGTTTCCACTAATGATCAGTAGTCACTAGACAGCTGTCAAATTCTCGGTTATATCCATAATACGGTTTCAGTTTTATTGTCGATTTAAGCAAACAATATTTGTTGCTGTAGAAAAATGGAAACAAGTGAGTTTCGAGCGGTGATTAAAGACTTATATTTAAAAGTCTTTAACACCGAAAGAAATCAAAGCTGATAGTAGAAATGTCTTTCAGGTAATGTCGCGTACTTGATGTTTGACTTGACGTTTCGCTGACCATGCTGTCAGCTTCTTTAGAAATCTTCTGAAGAAGCTGACAGCATGGTCAGCGAAACGTCAAGTAAGATATTAACTACGCGACATTACCTGAAAAACATTTCTACGATGGATTACGGTCGTGAAAGCCTACACTCAAATCAAAGCTGAGTTGGATAAAGTTCATGGCACATCTCCTCCTGTGTTAGCAACTGTTTACAATTGGATAAATCAGTTTAAATATGGTCGTACATCCATAAAAGATGAACATCGTTCTGGATGTCCAGCGGAAGTGACTACCCCCGAAATGATAAACAAAATCCACGATATGGTTTTGAAGGATCGTCGAATCAAAGTGCACGAAATAGTTGAGGTCGCAGGCATATCGCAAGGTACAGTATTTTCAATTTCGCAATTGGGTATTGAAAAAATCTCAGCAAGATGGGTACCGCGTGGGTGCCGCGTTTGCTCTCAGTGGAGAGTAAACGTAAGAGTAGATGTGGTCGACCCTGAGGCTGTTTTAACGCTTCTTCGTCGCAATCCTAACGAATTTCTCCGTCGAAACATAACTATGGACGAAACATGAATACACTATTACACTCCGGAGACAAAGGAACAAAGGAACATTCAAAACAGCGGGTTTTTGAAGAAGCCGGAAATGGTAAAATCGGCCGACAAGGTAATGGTCTCAGTTTTTTGGGATGTACGCGGTATCATCTACGTCAATTGCTTGGAAAAAGGACCAATTATAATTGCAAAGTATTATGCGTCGTTACTGGACCTGTTGAGCGAAGAAATTGAAAAAAAAAACGTCCTCCTCTGAAAAAGAAACAATGCACAGATGCACACCTGCGCAGTTTCGATGGCCAAAATTATGCAGTTAAAGTTCGAATTAGAACAACATCTTTCCTAATCATCGGATTTGGCCTCCAGTGACTTCTTTTTATTTCCAGATTTAAATAAATGACTCGGCAGACAACGATTCACGTCGAACGAGGAATCCTATTTTTTGAAGGGCTTAAAAAAGCTGGAGAAACGCTTGAAAGTCTATAGAGTCAAATAGAGAATATGTTGCAACATAAATAAAAAATGAATACTTGCTTTTTCTATCTTTTTCTATAAACGACCCTCGTACTACACAGGATTTGGAAGAAATAGAGTATAGGATTGAAATTTCAGATCACTGTGAATCTATGACTATCAATTGTTAGTTGGTTTTTAATTGACCTTCATGTAAGTAGTAAATTTTGCAAAAGGAGATATTTCAGTGTAATATTTCTAATTCATCGTCTAATATGGTTTCAACAAAAAATATCGCTCAGTGTCGCCTTTTCGACAAAAAAGTTTTATTACCAGCGTAGGAATCTACTTGTAGTGGTTATTAAATCATTCACCTGTATATTCTCTTTTACGACAATCTTTCCAAACAACTCCCCAATAGCCATACCGAGATGTGGGTAAATTGTGACTGGTAGTAGACCGCCGTCAACGTAAGCTTGGCCTATATATATATCTGCAATTTCGATGGCGTCGTGCGATATATCACCAAAAGTATAATCTCTCCAATAGTAATCTTTTATGGCAGCACCAGTAAGTTACGTAAATATTTGCAACGATAATTTTACTGGAAGGAAACACGATTTCCTACCGCTCGAATATATGGATACGCACAGGCTTATTAGCAAACAAAACACATTCATTTTAAAGAAAAAGTTCAAAGCAATATGGCTTGATGATGCTATTTACAAACTGAGTTTTTAATTTCAACTATTTGAGATCTACGTTTATCGCTTGGGTTATACCGTGCTTGCCCCCTCCCTCCCTAACCTTACCATATCAATGCACGCATATTAAGAATATCGTTCTAAGGAATACGTATGGAATATTGTTAATTTCACAATTCAATAAGTAATTTTGAAAAGCAACAGATCTGTTGCGGGAATTATAATAGATTGAACATGTATTTTCCAAATAATATTAAACCGAGGGAATTTTATTTAATATATTTATTTAATATTTTTTTAATGCTGTTTTCTAGTTTAATCTGATCCTCTTAACAAATAATTCTCTGAAATTCGACCCGTATCGACGTTTCAAAAATAAATAATTCCTTCCAAGAATTTATGACATAATTAAAAATTCTGTTGTACACGTTGTTAATTGTCGACGCCCTAATCTTCTTGCATAAAAAAGAAATAGATTGAAAATTACTCGCTGTCGAGATCTGAGGCCATATCTCATTAAATTGAAGCTAAATACTGAACAACTGAATTTGGATATTTTAGGATCTCACTGTATATGCATATTATTTAAGAAAAAGCTATTAAATGTGTTCTTGTTGGAAATACCGTTAAAAATGTGTTTCTGTGAATTTCCTTGCTTATCGTTTGTGGGTTTGTAAGCGATATCGAATAATGGCGAAGCTGATCGCTACACACAATTATTTCTAATATACGATTATTGTGTATGTCAAGTGGATCAGGCTGGGCTGCCTTCATATGAAGATAGTGCTTCGAGGTAGGCATACGCCATGGAGATTCGAACAAGTTATTCCGTGTTTTTATTGTGCCTTGGATGCGTTACTGGAATTGGTAAGTCTCTTTCAAAAGATAACTACATTACCTATTATATTTATATGCAGCATCTGTTTGTAACAAAATGATGGCAAAATTACATACAAAAAGTAAAATATACACTTTTATCAGAATTGTGTTTATCACTCTAGATAACTCGACCGCTGTATATCTGACGTTTGGACAGTAACGTGCAGACTTGTGCAGTTTAACTTTATTTGTTGTTTAGCATGTATTTTAATATAAGAATGCATCATTTAGTTAGGTTGCAAAAGATGACAAAAACAATTATGAGAAAAAAAAACAAAGTTAAAGTTTTAAAATTAATAAACTCGTAGTAAGCGACTGTTGAATTACTAATACATATCTATATCCATTACATTTTTTTTTACTAACAAAATGTAGTCTCCTCATATTGCATAGTTCACTACATCGTAATTTTAAATAGACATTTTCTTAAATTTCAGATTAAAATGTATAATTATTCCATTTGGAATTAATACGTTAATATTTCTCTCGTGCATAAACCTTTTGCACAAATTTATAATGAAACATTCATATCTACTAACTCCTGCTTCTCCAAATGTTACTTACTTGAAATCAACATATTTGAAACATATTAGAACCTGAGACCTTATATTCTGCAAAAATGGTCGGGATTTGAATTTAAAATTTCGCGCAATAAACTACTTGCCAATTTTTAATTTTTTAGCGGCTTTTATAGACTTGAGGCTCCTTTCTCTTTGAATTCAAGTTTCTGTTAGGTAAAATATATCTCCAGCCGATGATAGTTCCAGGGGAAATGGAAATATAAGTAGCCCACTTTACATTTTTTTAAGGTCTTTAATGTACCTTTTTCCTAAAAAAGCACGTAGAAACTAGATTGCATTGTGTTTTTACAAGCATTTTGTGCATTAACTACAAGTCCGGTAGGAACTGTCTAAATTTTAAATGCGATCTTCTGTTTGGGTACCTGGTTGAGTAACACTAGACTCGATATACAGTGGCGGTCACATAAATAGTACAAGCATCAAATTTTATTTGAATTAATCGCTCAAGCTGTTCCCGTTTAAATTTTTATTAAACTAGCCTGAGAGTCCCCGAGAAGGTTGCGTCTACTTCCCCTAGCTACGTATTCCAGAACAATAATTCGGCATTCAATGAAAAAAAAAAATTAGTTTCACTTTTCTAGCAGGTACATAAATAGCACAGTTGTCGGTTTTTTAGCGGAATATTATTATAGTGTTACGGTTCGAGTTATTTTGTACCAAAAAAGCGGTGTACTTATCACTTTTAAAATTAACGTTTTATTAATAACAAAAATTTAGGTGTTAATATAATGGGACGAGGAAAACATTGCACACCAGAGAAAAGAGTTAATTTGCACTATGAAAGAGAAGGGCATGTCAATTTCAGAAATGTCACGAACATTAAATTGTTCACGTAAATCAATACAAAATGCGATAAAGCATATTCAGACGGAAAAAACTTTAGAAAACAAGAAACGGAAGATTAGGCCTCGTAAAACAACCTTACGAAAAGACAACCTTATTCGTCGATTAAGTCAAGAAGATCCTTTTCGCACAGCTACACAAATAAAAACCGAATTTAATAAACAATTTGATATTGATATATCGAGAAGAACAATACGACGTCGGCTGAAGGAATTTAACTTACATGGGAGTATTGCAGTACGAAAGCCGCTTGTGTCAAATAAAAACCGTCAAAAAAGATTACTGTTTGCGAAAATGCACAAAGAAAAGCCGCTTTCTTTCTTCAAATCTGTACTTTGGACAGATGAGAACAAATAAAATCGACTTGGGTCTGACGGAAAAATGTATGTGTGACGACCCATCAATCAAAAATTCAACCCTAGGTACACTATAAAAACATTGAAACACGGTGAAGGAAGCGTAATCGTATGGGCTTCTGTGTCATGGCGTGGTATAGGATCTATATTCAGAATTGCAGGAAAAATGGATCAGTGTGTTTATCGCAACATTTTAGAAAACGTGATGGAACCATATGCTGATGAATTTCTTCCAGTAACCAGGGGTTTAATGCACGAC
Organism: Oryctes borbonicus; assembly: GCA_902654985.2. NCBI lineage: Eukaryota > Metazoa > Arthropoda > Insecta > Coleoptera > Scarabaeidae > Oryctes > Oryctes borbonicus. Next base: position 848,484 of record LR736890.1, read on the forward strand.
AATGATCCCAAACATACGGCGAGGACCGTAAAACAGTGGCTAGAGGAGAAACAGATTCGAGTGTTAGAATGGCCTGCACAAAGCCCTGATTTAAGTTCCATAGAAAATCTATGGGGGGACGTTGAGGTTGTTATAAAGTCTAAATCTCCAGCGACATTAGATGAATTATGGAATACTATTGAAGAAGCCTGGCATAACATTCCTGTAGAGAGATGTCAAAAATTACTTGAAAGTGTGCCGAGAAGATGTGCAGCAATATTGGCTTGTAAAGGGTTTCCAAAAGATATTAAATGTAAAAGCAAAAAAGAATTAAAAAAGAGAAATAATGCAGTATTTCGTTATTGTTATTAAGTGTGCTATTTCTATGCCGACGTAAAAAATAATATATTTATTTTTTTAATTTTTTTATCTTGAAGTTTATAAAATATTGTGTGTTTATTATAAACTGCATGCCATCTACTACATTTTTGTTAAGCTAAGTTAAATAAATCACTTGTTAATATTTACAAATTTATCAATTCATCCATATCAGTTTACCTGTGCTATTTATTTGGCCGCCACTGTATAATGGGCAACGTAATAACGTAATAGTGACTGTCTTATTCGACTCGCATATTTTACATTGTTTATAGTGTATTCCGCGGGTATTAGCACTGTTATGATTTCTCAAGTACATGGTATTTCGTTTGGTATTAAAATTTGCTTTATGCTGGTTTTTTCATTTTTTACTTATGTTTACATTGTAAGTAAGTGTGGTATGTGAAGGTGTAGGTGTATTTTATGTGCTAGTATACTGCCGTTGTCATATTAAAATGCATTAAACTAAACGTGTTTCGGGTTTGGACGGCGTCATAGTTAAGCGAAAACTCGACGTTTCGCCCACAATCATATGGGGCCTCTTCGGGAGAAGGAAAGGTAGTAGGCAACAGTTAGGACGGTGACGTTATCGTGATGTTGATGCTTGTTTATTATTAGTAGCTGTAATGCAAGACTTTCATTGGAGAGATTACGCCCATGGTGACATACCTTATGATGCTATCGACGGTGGCAGTGGAAAATATATCGGCCAAGCTTATATCCAGGGTCACGGCGTTGTACCTGCAGCCATATATCCTCACCGCAACTCAGTGATTGCAATCTTCGAAAAAAGAGTAGATGTTAAGGAACACATAAAGGTAAAAACTTCAGTATTTCGCATTGCTTGCCTGCATTTTGCTCACCGTCACGGCAACCTGTTATTTTTATTGCGTATCAAGTAGTTTACGTTGAGATCTTGAAGGGTTTTAAGATGACCCTAAAGATCTCCCGACGTTTCTCCTTTTATTTTTTATCTTACGATATTTATTGTGGTTTACGCTTTTAATATTTAGACCAGTTGCCCATATTTTTTGTTATTCAACTATTTTTCTCGCAGTACTGCAACTAAGACAGTGAATTTCCAATGGCTATTGAAGTTTTTGCTTTAGGAATATTATTCATAATTTTGCCAATGTATCAGCCGGAATATATCGCACGAATAAGCTTCCGTTATAACGTAACTAATTGTTTTTCCAGATTCTCTGTGCTGCAAATCCAAGTAAGCTATATTGGAAGCTTGTAAACATCACAAGTGACGTCGATAAGCTGATGGAAGACGCAGTGAAAGGCGGATTTCAAGATGGTTATAATCTACTGATAGGTATCGGATACCACGAAGGCCAATATAAAATCGGAAAGGTGGTAGATGTAGACAATCCTAGCTTGATGGGGCTCTATGTTTGGGACAAGGAAGGCAACAAAGTTAGAAAATATAATTTTTATCTATTAAAGTATAATTCGACTACTCCCATAAGTGAAGAATATACTATTCAAAAATATTCATAGCGATGCTGTACTTTGTGTATTATAAATATTTAAATAATTGCGTTTAAATAAAAATAATTAATTATGCATTTTAAGGAAACAAATAATAAAATATACAAAAATAGTTTTATTTATTTTGTTGTCGGTCGGCAATGTAAAATTTGCCGAGTAGACTTATCATTCTGGCGAATTTCAATGCACTTAGATTTCCAAGTGTTACAGAAGCCTAACCAAATAGAGAAGATCTGATTCTGCAAATGACAGGGTAGTGGTTCCTCTTCTAATCACAGACCGCTCTTGAGCAAGCCCAATTTAATATTGCTGTCTTCTTAATTGAGCATGGTCGGTAAGAATTGCGGTTGAAGTCCTCATAGACTTTTTGTCAAGTTATAAGGCCTTGGCTGGCCAACGTAAATTGTCTCGCCTGCCTTTTCGCCGAAAAACTTTTTTGGCACAATGAGTAGCACGCGTTTTGGCAAGATATTCTAGCTGGAGGTTCTAGACACAGCGGAGTGTGCTTAGCTTTTTTTCTAGCATCGGTTGCTTTGTTGCCGTCAATGCCAGTGTGTTCTGCTGTCTACTGTAACCTTGTTTCCAATCAGAATGCTAAGATTGATTCCGCAGCCAGGTGTAAAGGAAGCCTTCTCCCCTTGGAAGGTGGTAGAGATTTTTTACACTACGTTTAATTGCGTGATATAGTTCATCTTGATCGGGTTTTAGAATAAATTTATTGCAAAACAAAATATTAATATATTATTGGATTTATCATTAAAAAAATTTAACCTTTAACATTACTATCGGTGGGCTATTTCATGATAATCTGCATGAATTATAAAAAGACCTAATCTAGTTCAAACTGCGATATTATTTGATAGCATTTATTAAGCATAATAGCACCGTCGAAAATGTTGAAAACACCCAGTTTCTTGGTATTTGTTGTTAGTGTCTTATATTTCATTGTTGGTGAGTATTCATCTTTATTAATGTATTTTCATAAATTCCGATTATGCAGACTTTCGTGGGATCATACCGTGTGACGCGTTACAAGCTGCAGTGGTTAAATACGAAGGGAATTTTGGCCTCAGCAAGAGATGACTTTTGAAATAATCCCATTTTTCCTAAAAGTAACTTTTGGCAAGACTCCTATCAATTTTTTTAATGACAACCATTTAATGTGAACAACTTTAACTTTGTACGTTTCTAATTGGTGGAGAGATACTTTTTAATAGTTTTATGAAATATGTTCCGCGATAAAATTAAATCTACGGATTCCATCGCCATAATAAAGCCCATGCACCAAATGGATGTTAAGCGGTTTGTGTTTATTGGGTTTTAATATCTTCTGCAGGGAACTAATTGATATAGCACAACATTCAGTAATTGATTTTACAGATGTGCGAGGATTGTGATGATAGACATATTCTGTTGGCTTCAATTGTAGTTGGTCTTCGATTTTCTCATTGCCTTTAGGAAAATTATGAGTATTTCCTAACGTGTTAGCCTCACGTGCAAATGTATTTTTTCGTCGATGAAGAAATCTAATAGTATACAACGCTTGCGCGACTCTTGTATTTTGTTTACATCTCCCATAAATTCTTATCAGACCCTAATACTTTTCATTTGAAGATGTAAACATGAGGTTAACAGTCACAACACGAAAACGTTACTAATTTTCAATCTTAAACACACTTCGATGTGTTTTGCTTTCAGCGGTGTTAAGTTCTGGTAAAAGATTTTGATAAATTTTTGCAACAAAATAATTAACAACTTCTCAACTTATTGGAGGACATTGTCGTATTATTTAAACATAATCTGTATTAGACAGTCTTTTGTCATTGATTTGACATAAAATTTATCAATCTACTTTAATTTATTCGAATTTTATCAGCATTTATGTAAGTCCCTTTATTTTATATATTTAATTTATAAAAATTATTTTCTTGATAACTAAATTAGGTAGCTTGTTGGGAAAGTTATCACAAATGTTGCTGTAGATTCAAAAAAAAAATAAGTTGTAGGGGTAATGCGTTTAATTTTAAAAAAATTTCATAAATTATGTATACCTAACGGACATTTATAATAAGAATTTAATTTGTTAGATCCTTATTTATAACAAGGTATTCAGAATTCGTTCTCGAGATATGGGGCTGCCCTATTCTTCGCTGAACACACTGTATACAGCAATAACTTTAAAATGTATTCTGTGAGGTTTATTATGTTATTAAAATAAGCGTAATTGTAAAATTGCATCTATGAACTCAATGGCATAACCAAATTCATTTCGTAAATCGAGCAACCTGCTCATTATACCACTTTTGAAGGGCTCTCCTATTTATTTAAGGTATGATCTATTTTTCTGGAGATACTTGTAATTTTTAAAAGATTTTAATGATAACATAAAGAGCAAGTAGCATATGTAGTAACCTCACTATCGTAACGAAATATCCTCCCGACATACAGGACGCTCTAAATAAATTGTTACATTGAACAAACAAAACTCATCTCCAATAATTAACCTGTCATGCATTGTATTTCTTACTGATTTCGAAAATAATTCTTTGCAACAGATGGATTGTTAGAATCAAGTCCTGGTAAAATAACTTAAGTTAGGAATTTACGTCGGAATTCCCCAAAGATCATCATTGGGATTATATTACTGTAATTTTCATATTGTATACACATTTAAGTGCGTAAACACGATAAGGAACATAATTTTGGGGAAAACATGTCTGGGTAAGACACATTTCTATATAAGTCCATTACTCATTCGGCGCATTCGATTAACGGGAATCTTTTTAAGAAAACAAGCCTACCTCGTGTAGTCGTAGTAGTAATGAGGAGATATGCTGAGGACTTACAACTAATTTAATACGCATTAGGTACGAACCGAGGTCGTGAATTCGATAAAACGGTGTGAGTTTGTTGACTTTATTTTCGAGTATATTAAAGCAACGGAATTCTCGTCGCACAGATTCGAGTGTTTGAAAGCAAAAACAAGAGAGTTTCAAAAAAAATTATTCCACCATGTTTAAGATGTTAGTTTGTTTATTTATACTATATGCAGGTCATCTATTAAATATGGGTGAGTACATATTTAGCTTACAATTCACTAGCTAGAAATATTTAGATAAAAAAAGAAAATATTACGTCAAATTCAAAAATTCTCTGCAACATACTATTTTATCTAGATTTCGTCGGGGTTGGTTAATAACAGATTCGGATAACCCTCGGTTTAGGCCATAGCTACGTTGCTACAAAAGCCGGTGCGAACCAAATCCTCATAAAATCACCTAAATACAATGGGACTACAACAAACAGTTTATTTTATTATGAAAAAAGAAGAAATATTTTTTTTTATTGGCACTAAGCGATCGGAGCCCATCACAAAATTTTAAAAACTTCATACATGTATATAAGGTATAATGTTTTTATACCTTCTTAGTGGTACAATAGAAGCAGGTAATGCTTCTTTAAATGCTACTAAATTCTCAAACAAGTTCAATCTTTGGTGTTCATAGACACTATATGCAAGGTGCTACCTTATATCTACGTGTGCAAGCTGGAGAATCTAAAATTTTTAATTTGTGTGAATGGGAAAGGAAGCAACGCTCTCCGAATTTTAGTCCAGCCATAACAGAATTAGCAAAACGAGACACTAGAGTTATTACTACTTGACTATTGAATAGCGACTAATAAACAATTCGACAGCAAAAAGTGACCAACTTATTTGTACTTAATGTACGTAGTTGAAACAATAAACTTAATAACTTGGACATTTTGTTGTTATAACATCACTGTTATTTTATGTTTGGTGGAAACAAAACAACATAGAAATTGTTAATCTAACGAATTATAGCCTGATTGATTAGTATCTCATATTAAGTAGAAACTATAGCTTTGGGAGAGGAAGCTGTATTTTTAAGAAAAGATTTACTTTGAGCTTTCATTGGAAACATTCTATAGAACATCTCGCTTTCTTATCGAGGGATACAGAAAATTACTATTTTTACATTTTCGGCGACTTTAACGACGTAGACTTTGATGTGGATTCTCACGAAAAGCAATTGTTTAACCGTCTATGGTTTGGTTTTTAGAAAAAAAAACGCAAGAACCTAATCAAAACAAGTCGTGTAAGGTACAATGAACAATTCATCAATAATAGTGCAAGTAAGTGAAGTATCCAGGGAACCATTAGCAATTGCGCAAAAATTTAATAATTTTTTCATAGATTCAGTGCCTATATTACAGCACAACTCGCCAACGTTTCTTACGTGTTTCATCAATTTGTCAATAGAAAAAGGAATATTTGCCAGTATTTTTAAAAACTTCTATAGTCACACCTTTACACAAGAAAGGAGACGTAACGATGATGGCTAACTACATACCAGTCGCTTTAATATTTGCATATCAACAGCCATAGAATGTTGTATGTTAGGTAGGCTGAATAACTCCCCAGAGAAAAATAACAATGAAGAAAACTTCATCAGCCCTGATTCATTCTGTGAGATATATCGCGATGGGAAAAACTCGCTATTTTCTACGACCTCAAAAAAGCATTTAACTGTGCGCAGCATAATATTCTGTTAGAGAAGTTGTAATCCTATAGAATTAGAGGAAAACTAGCGGAATGGTGTTAATTTTACTTGTAGAACCGAATACAATTTGTTCTCCAGCATTGTCTGTAAATAGAGACGTTGTCCAGGGTTCGGTGCAATAACTTAGTCGAATAATTGGTTTACTCAAAACAGTCTCGCAGTAAACACTGGAATATCGACAACTTAATGGTACGAGCGGTAGGAGACGAGATTCGTCATTGTGATTTAACGAAGTTTCTGGGCGTTACACTTTAAGACACATTATCATGAAAAGACGGTGAAATTCTGTCAGGCAAAATCTCAAGCAAGGCTTACCTTTTCCGATGCTTTGGAACGCAAGTCTCAAGAGACGCCCTAATATCGTTATATACTTTGAGATTCTTCACCTCATATGCAAAGGATATTTGTCGCTCAGAAGACCGTGGTTTATTAATAAATCTTATGAAAAACAAGGTGAAATTTCGATGTTTCGGATCTTTTGCATTTTTCTGCAAAAGTATCCAGCCTGAATTGTCTAGGTTTTTGTTTTCTTTCATTAAGAAATATTAAACAAAAGGAAAAATAAATTCAATAAAAAATGTTGATTTATCGAATGCATTAGGGCCGGGGCTTGGTAAATGCTTCGTATTCCCAGTTAGACTGGGGAAATCAAAAAATCATATGGCAGTTTGTGCTGTAGCGTTATTCTAAATTGACATAAATCGAACCAGTGTAAACCGTATATCACTTTTTAGCATAGTGGTTTTAATTAGAATTATATCCGCTTGATATAAATAACGCATTACGAATTTACTTTTCCGTTCTTGATAAAGCATAATTACTACCATTTAGTATATGTACATTAATTATTTAAGTGGATATTTTAAAAGAATATTGTATAATAAAACAATTTGAAATTACATTGTATTTAATTTATTAATATGTCTTTATCAATTTTAATTTTTTAAAATTTACCGATTAAAAAAAATGAAAATTAAAACAGAATTTAAGAATTCAAATGTAAATATATAAGTGATTATTTAAAAGTTAATTTAAAATAGCGTTATATAATACTTTAAATATCTACCGATTAGAGAATTTGCACGTTTCTTTATGTTAGTAAGGAAGTACATACAAAATTAAGGATTTATATGCAACTTCCTACTTCCATCACAAAGACTGAAAAATAAACCTCTTACTTCAAACGTAGGCGAAATACATGTGCCTTTTTGCGAAGTTACCCGGTCGAAATAATCAACCACTTCATTTAACGTGAGCTGAAGCGTATCTGTATTGCAATTTTTTTAAAACTAATTTAACAGGGAACAGACAACAACACTAATGTAACGGCACATTCCGCATCGCACAAGTTTGATTAATTTTTCCCGAATGGCTATTTTGTTCTAATTTAATGTTATGCTCGGTTTCGTTTATATGTTGCTCTTGACGATTCTATCCTTCCGTATGTATAGTATCTAATGTGCCGATTAAATCTGCTCTTTTCGTTTGATCAATATAGGTTTTATCACAGTCTCGATCCTTCATGCCCGGTTTATCTTTCGGATTTCCAAGAAAGTTTTTGCGTGTATTTGGCGAACTGAAACATATTTTCATATCTTGACCCCTAAAAACTTTACCAACTCCTTTCGATATGCTTGATCGCTTCTTCTTCTACTGCAAATTTAATACTTTCGAATTTTGAATTAAGTGTCGCGAGGATATCCGAAATAGTACTTCTCCTAGTATCAAAGATCGCGAAAATATCATGTACACTACCGTCCATATTAGATCGGACACCTAGTAAAATGTTGTAAACTCTACTAAAGATAATATAATTGCGTTTATATATAAATAACATATTTATATTAGGTCCTTTATGAAGTCTATAACCAATTGTACAGGCAAACTTCCCAGAATATCGATTAGAGAATGATTAAAAACCTATTATATTTTATGACCCAATATAGTAATTTTCAGAATAATCCTCATCGGCACAAATAAGATTATTTTTGGGTCAATACTGCAGGTAATAAATTTACAATACTCTTTGGGGTGGGAGCAGGCCATCCGAAAGTTTATTGTGTATTGATAAATGCTTTAGTTTCTAAATAAACCTGCTTGTGCGTGCGTTAGTGTTAATAACGTATCTTTTTGTGTGAACCTGATTAAAGTTATTAAAATGCCTAGAGGAAAACCGACAAGTTTAGAAAGGCGCTCTGTAATTGTTGCTTTTCATCAAGAAGGTTATTCAGTGCGTCAAATTTTCGAAAAAATACATGTTAATAAATCGACTGTTAGTGATATCATTCGGAGACATCAACGCACGGGCAGTTTAAGAGATTGGTCTTCAGGTCATAAGAGAATAACAACTCATGCCGACATTGACCGTATAAAATGGCCAGAAATCACGGGGAAACAGGCAAAAACGGCTACAGTGGGCAGAAACACATAGACATTGGACAGTGGATGATTGGAAAAGGGTGCTATGGACTGATGAGTCAAAGTTTGAGGTGTTCGGACAATCAAGGCGCGTTTTTGTAAGAAGAGCGAAAGGCGAAAGAATGCTACAGGATTGTGTAGTGCCAACTGTCAAGCAAGGAAGAAATTCTGTGCATGTTTGGGGTTGTTTTTCCTACGCCGGTACAGGAGACTTGAAGCGAATCGAAGGTATTTTGCGGAAAGAAGGTTATTTAGAAATACTGCAAGAAAATGCAATACCATCGGGGCAACGTCTAATCGGGGAAAATTTTGTATTCATGCAGGACAACGACCCCAAACACTCAGCAGTGATATGTAAAAGTTTCTTACATGAAGAAAAAGATAATGGCACTTTACAAATAATGATATGGCCGCTGCAAAGCCCCGATCTAAACCCCATCGAGCTGTTATGGGATGAATTGGACAGGAGGATCCGAAAAGTATGCCCTACCTCCGTAGGCCACCTGTGGAACATTTTACAAGAGGAATGGACTAATATGCCAAATAGAGTCTTTGAAAAACTAGTGGAGTGGATGCCTCGGATTGTGAAGGCTGTTCTTCGCGCAAAAGGGAGTTTCTTTGATGAACGGAATGTTTAAGAAGTTTTTGTTTATTTTTCGTTGGAATTACTTTTTTTTACTTTTATACTTTTATTTTAATCGCTATTAATAAAATGCAATAAAAATTTTAACTTTTGGAAACATGAGTTTGAATATTTTCTCTGTATATCTCTATATTTTATCTTTGTGCAGCAGGACGCTCTTAATATTCTTGCGTAAATACATATCGTAACATATCATATCTCGTATGTTTGCATTTGACACAAAGAAATTTTGTTGAACAATCCTTTTAGACGAAACCAAAGTGCATTGCATTCATGTTGAACATCAAGAATTACAAACATCTTGTGTTAAGTCAATTTCTCAATAAATGCAATCTGAATTCGGAATGCACAAAGACTTTCTCAATTAGCTTCGTCGAAACTCTTCTAAAAATGAGCTTTGAAATTCTTTGAAATTTTCTATTAGAATTATATACGTACCAATATTTTTCATTCACTCACAGGGGTAAAATTACTCGTATTGTGGGAGGTAAAAGGATTGCTTCCTGTTTTCCTGGTAATTTCAACCTATTTTTCTTCATGGCGTACAAAATTAAGAGTGAACAGAGAAGCTATTAGACAGACAAACGAGAAACACGTATTGAGTCTCCTCGTATAAAAATAAAAATTAAATACGTAAATCGTCGAATAAGAATAAATGTTGTCTATTAAAAGAAGGCTGGAAAATGCATAATTGATACTCGATTCTTAACCAGAAACTACTTGGATGCAATATCCAAACGCAGGATACGTATTACTCATACGGCGAAATAGATGGTGTTATTAAAAAAAAATACGTTTCCAGTGTTTGAATTTGGTAAACTTTGGTGTTGTGCTGTGTGCTACTGAACGCCCCATATAAAGCTTTTTAATGCAATATTTAGATAGATCGATGTACTTGTAAACGGTTATATTGAAATGTAATAGGATTCCGTTGGGTTGGGACACTTGTATATAATTGCATTGCTTGTATAATGATGTCGTTGATGTTTTCAAGGTATTGGACGGATTCATTTCCAATTATTTCAACTTTAAAACTGATAGTTGCAGGTATGAAGCTATTTTAAACCAAGATAGTTTTGTCAATAATTTTTATACCTATGAACAAACTTTTCTTTCTAATTATCTTTCATTATAATAAGGGCTTTCGGATTAATCGTATCTCCATTACAGTAGTGTGACTAATTTTGTTTTTCGTTTTTAAATTAAATTTGCAAACAGAAAACTGTTTACTTTCTAACGTATCGCTTATGATGGTTATGGTCAATAATCTTCTATATTTTCAAGGCAAAAAATAACAAGCATTCAGGAAAGATTCTAATCGATGTCCGATTAATTTTAAATTATTTGTTTATACTCATAGTAATAAGATAAATAAGGCAAATATTTTATGTACGCAAGCATAATTAACTATGGAAATTTGTATATCGGCGGTTCAATTTATAAAATCCTCTTGCCACATTATACATTAGTATTTTCCAAAATAAATGCTGATGTTTCAATACTCCACGCATGATAATTTTAGGAGTCATCTTCCAAAAGATCAAAATAAACTTCATCACAATAAAGTTTTAAATTAAACAGTAGATTGTTGTTTGAATTGTACTGAAAGGAGTTAGTGTTGTTTTGTCGATAACTTTTCTAACTTTGATCAAGCTTTTTCTTCTAATTATCTTGTAATAAACGCTTCCAGACTAATTATATCTACATTACAAGATAAATGTAGTGTGACTAATTTTGTTTTTCGTTTTTAAATTAAATTTGCAGACAGAAAACTTTTACTTTGTTTACCTTGAACCTATCGCTTATGATGGTAAAGGT